>JAYMTA010006173.1:0-10658 GCA_036897625.1 Pelargonium cotyledonis | reverse complement strand
CCCCCCTCCCTCTACGGCGGCAAGAGGCCCCCCGTCCACAACGGCGCCTCCGTCCAAATATACGCCACCTTGAGACTAAACCCTAACAAGACCAAAATCCACCATATTTGGAACCGAGGTCTCTACGTCCAAGGCTACTCCCCAACCATCCACCCTACCACCTCCAACGACCTCTCCTCCATCGCCACCGTCGACGTCCTCTCCGGCACCTCCGCGGCCGACATCCGCCACCACGACACCCGGACCCTCAAAGCCG
This sequence comes from Pelargonium cotyledonis, assembly GCA_036897625.1. NCBI lineage: Eukaryota > Viridiplantae > Streptophyta > Magnoliopsida > Geraniales > Geraniaceae > Pelargonium > Pelargonium cotyledonis. The sequence goes on along the minus strand of JAYMTA010006173.1, from coordinate 10,402 downwards.
TCCACGGCATCATGAACGCCGTTTCTTGGGGCGTCCTCCTGCCGGTGGGAGCCGTCACGGCGCGCTACCTCCGGCACATAAACGCCCTCGGCCCGGCGGGGTGCTACGCCCACGCCGGGATCCAGCTGGCCGCGTTCTTCCTCGGGACGGTGGGGTTCGCCATCGGCCTCCGGCTCGGGGAGATGTCTCCGGGAGTGTCGTACGGTCTGCACCGGAAGCTCGGGTTCGCGGCGTTCGTCCTGGCGGCGCTACAGACGGCGGCGCTGCTGTTCCGGCCAAAGACGACGAACAAGTTCAGGAAGTACTGGAAATCGTACCACCATTTTGTAGGGTACGCGTGCGTGGTTCTTGGGGTTGTGAACGTTTTTCAAGGATTTGAAGTGATGGGTTCGGGGAGGTCTTATGAGAAACTAGCGTATTGCTTGTGCTTGTCGACGGTTCTTGGTGCATGCATAGCTTTGGAGGTGAATTCTTGGGTAATATTTTGTAGGAGATCTAAGGAGGAGAAGATGAGAAGGGAAGGGTTGATAAATGGTGGATCGGACAAAGGGAACAGTGGAGTCTATAGTTGAAGATCTACTTAAATTAAGAGAATTGATCATATTCGAGTCTCGGTTATTACGCTAACAATATATGATCCACAGTGTTTTCATTTTTGCTTTGCTTCTGTTACAATTCCCATGTGTATGTATGTGTTCTACTTTTATTTATCCTAAAAATGTAGGATTCTTCAAATTAATTTTGTTCTTTTTTATTTTTGGTAAAGTTACACCACATTAATGAATGTCACATTGCCATCACCATTCACCAAATATACAAGAAAAATCATATGCCAATATTATGTCTTTAAAACTAATATAGTTCTAAATCAATTTCATCATATCATGAAATAAATAAGTCCCACCCAAAAATGATTGTGGACTAAAGCATCTCACATGACTCTCTTCCCATTATCAAATTTTTTTTATAGAAAACTTCGACACCTCTCTAAAAAGATCATATTCTGATAATATCTTTAAAACTAATATCATTGTTAATCAATTTAATTCTATTATATAAAAATTTCCCTTTGGAAATGACCGGGAACTAAAACATTACACTCTTCTCAAAATAGCACAATCACGAAACATATGCATTTCATCTTTCGCGGCACATTTTCAAATAACGGTCTTATTAGTGAGCATGTTCACTTTCCATATATGCGCTATCCATTGAAGATGTCTCGATAGACACAAAAGCGGGCACTATTCCTAAACAGACACTTATGTCTCCGACCTTGTCAAAGCTCGATGCATTGTACTAGTTATTATGTATAGGCACAAAAACGTCTTCCACTTCTTGTCTTTCATACTCTCCGACCTTGTCAAAGCTCGATGCATTGGCACTAGTTATTCATGCAGATGTTGGCATCTTACAAATTGCTCCACCTCTAGTAGCAATAGCATTATAGCAATGACAAGTCGGATAAAAATAATTATTAGGCCACAAAAAAACTTCCAAATCGTTTTACTGTATTTTATGAAGTGCACCTTAAAATCTTATTTTAAGCTCTCATATGAGAGATATGAGTGGTTCAAAGGGAGCTTTCATGGTTTGGAGGCAACTATAAAAGACAATAGAGAAAATTTGAAAAAACGTGCGAAGTTCATAAAAATATGAATGTCACCGTATATAATAACGAAAAAAAAATTGAAACTAGAAAATAATGTTCAAAGTTTACTTGATAATTTAATGTGATAGTTCAAAACATTAAAGTAAACGTCCTCTTATCCAATACCACTGACTCCTACTCTACATGTCGCTATCTATTAGTCAATTAACATATATATATATATAAACATTTTTTTTTTCTTTCTTGCTAAAGTTTATAATAGTGGAATGCCAAAAAGAACAAATTTGTCAAGCACAAGAAAATAAATTTACCACTCCAAATGATCTTATTTAACACATTTTCATATTCCCTAAGCTGCCCATAGAAGGAACAAGAGGGAAAAAAGGGTAATTCATCCTACTCTTTTCCAGTTTTCTGTATGATTCCCTATCTTTCCACTTTTATATATGATTGATTCTCATTTTTGTTGTCTACCATCTTGTGATTTGAGAAACCCAGTTGAGTTTTCCAATCTGTGAGCAAAATCAGTTGCTTTAAGACTTTTGATTGGATTTGGATGTTTCTATTTCACCTGTAAGGTTTTCATTGCAGATTTATGGCTTCTGAGTTTTCAATTTTGGGGTTCAAGAGATCCATCACAGCCTCTGCATAATTGGTTTGAGCTTTGTCTTTAACTGCAAGTCTTATTGTGATATCCTTCTGGGTTTTGATCATTTTGGTTCAAGTTTGGATCTTTAGTTTGTACTTTTTCGGGTTAGGTTTGTTTTGGGACCCCATAATTATTCATGGTCAGAGTTGTGACCTGGCTATTGGCTTCTTTAAAAGTGTGAAAATTGAGACCATTGTTTTGGAATTAATTGAGTTTTGGAGCTGTTAGGTAGTCAACAAAAACATTATCAGAAGCTTGGTCCTCTGGATGCTTTTGAAATTTAAAGTTTAATACTTTGTTTCTCAGATTGGTATGTTATTTTAGTTCAAGTTAGGATCTTGGGTTTGAGGGGCTTGGGATGCTTGCTGCATGATCAGCTATAGTGAAGTGGGTTTTTAGTTTTGCTATAAGTTTGGAAGTACTCGGCATCTTGGGGGTGAATGTTTTTGGTTTGATTTAGCTCTAGTAGTTAAAACGATCTGTAAATTTGTCAAATTCTGTGTTTGTGTTTGTGTTTGTGTCTTTGGAGCCAAAATCTGATTCCATGGTTCAAAAATTGGGCAATTTGTTGGGAAATCTTGGGGTCGAGAGAGAGGATACTGTGATGGAAAATTCAGAGGTTATGGGGGTTCTTGAAGTATGCATACACCAAGCAAGGGACATCCGCAATATATGCATATACCATAAGCAAGATGTCTATGCCAAGCTTTGTTTGACTAGTGAGCCCGATAAGATTGTCACAACCCAGATCATAAACGGTGGGGGTCAGAATCCGGTTTTTGATGAAAATCTTCACCTTGATGTTAAAACAATTGATTCATCTCTCAAATGTGAGGTATGGATGTTGAGTCGGGTGAGGAATTATCTTGAAGACCAACTATTGGGATTCGCTTTGGTGCCTCTTTCAGATGTTCTTGTCGCAAATGGAAAGCTGACCCAAGAATTTCCTCTATCCGCGTGTGATTTGACCCAAACTCCATCTGGTTTTGTCCAATTGTCTCTCGCTTACGCCGGATCATCACCTGAAGTTCTTGATATTACTTCATCAACCTCCTTGGCTGCAAAAGCGGGTGAGAAAGATCCAGAACTGCTCAACTCGGATCCTTGTGAGTTAGACAAGATTGAGTTCCCAGATCCAAAGATTGTGAATGAAAATCACATGATGGTCTCAGAGTATTTTGGCATCTCATGCACTGATATGGATTCGCAAAGCTGCGAGAGCTTGAGCACTGCAGAAAATGATGATAACCTAAACGAAATCGGTGTTGGTTTTGTAGAGGGCTTCTCAAAAGGTAGTTCCAATCTCAAAGTTCCTGCAGTTGAGAGTCCTCCCAGCAGCAACTCAACTGTCGAGTTTCCGTCTCTTTCAGATTCTGCTGCCTCTCAATCCATTTCTCGTACTTTAAAAGATCCAGAATCTCCAAATCACGATCTTGTGTTATCTGAAAGGGAGAAAATTGAAGGTGTTGTCGAGGTTGGAAGTGCCTCGTCTACACTGCTTGCTAATGCGATTGCAAAGCCTGTGGTCAGTGGAGACATCGAGAATGACCAAATGGTGGTGCAACAAGATATAGTCGAAATGTACTTGAAGAGCATGCAGCAATTTTCCGTGTCATTGGCGAACATGAAGCTCCCCGTAGACACTGAAAGTGGGTCTACCAATGTGGAGAGAGCAAGCTCTGATGAGAAACTTCAGGGACCAAAGAGCAACAGCTCAAGGCTGTTCTATGGGAGTCGAGCTTTCTTCTAAACTCAAGTTTTATCGGTTCCAAGGTACCGATTTCTTTGACTGTATAATCTCAGCAGTTAGGTAAAGTAGTGAAAATCATGTTTCGATACTCTTGGTGATGAACAAATACCTTATCTATTTGTATTGCGAGCATTGTTTCATTACTAGAGTGCTGTTGTTATTTATGCGAATAAATCTCTACGTGTGTCTCCCCTTGAAAACTATGGCTACATGTGTATGATTCAAAGCTGGTTAAATTTGTGATCTTGCTTCTTTGAAACTTGCACATATATATATACACTTGAACGTGCTCTTTGTTTTTGCTTGGTTGAAGAGGAAATGCAGGACATATCTTGATACTGATAACTTCTGGTCTGTTGTAGAAATGATATACTGCATTTCTAGGGTTTATTTGAATTTTAAGATTGCGAGGGTGAGCCTTCCAGCAATGGCAAGATTGCTGATTAATGACCCCGAGCTTACGGATTTGAGTCAACAATATCAGTAAAGTCACAGTTAGAGCTTTCAATTCATGTCGAAACACAAGCACGGCACAAATTAGTGTCAATTGGGCTCACACATATTGTAATTGTGTCGTGTCACACGTTTAATTAGTAGCGTTGTGGTGGCACGCACAACACGTTCAACACGCACACTTAAAGATATAATCGTAAATTAATTCTAAAATGTATCAAACTTGTGTTGGATGGTCTTGTGTCATACGTGTTGGCCCTGTCGTGCAGAATGTACTGAGTCGAGTTTCCGGGTCTAGTATCCGTTTTAAGACAACATGGTATATGCTAAAACAGGGAAAAGACCCTACAAAGGTTCTTTTACTTGAATTTCAAGACAGCATGTTCAAAGATGGATGCTTCTCAGCTTTTTGGATGTGACAGAGACTTGGCTGAAGAAGACAGAACAAATGTGCATTTTGGGTGGCATGTCATGGCATATGATGAATGCTGTTTAGCTTTGTTGGACTTTGACTATGCTACTCCACATTTCAACAGTCAACACATGTTGGTTCTCATTTCACAATCAAGAGCTATCTTTTTTTATGCTACTCTACATTTCAACAGTCAACACAAGTTGGTTCTCATTTCACAATCAAGAGCTATCTTTTTTGGGGTTTGCCAATTACCATTTCAATGGAAGATTGCTCATCATTTGTGCACCCTGAGCTTGTGCATGGTGGGATGCCCTCACATTTTACAGCCTGTAAAAGTAAACATAAAGCAAATGTTCCATGCACATGCACCTTTTCCACTTTTGGGTTCCTAAGATAATATACTTTTTTCTTCTCTTGTCCCTTCATTCCTTCTCTTTTGAATTAGAATAGTCTGTCTTTTTAATAAGAGGTGATATCGCATATCAGTATGCAAATATGATACTGTTTTCACATAAAAAATTGAGAATAAAGTAGTCATGCAAATAGAAAAACAGTAATAATCGACTGTGGAACAATACTAGTGTGACGTACTATTTTTCACTCTATAAGTGTTTCTTTGTTGTTGTAGAAAGTCGATTGTGAAACAATATAAATCAAGCATCACTAACCATAACAATTACACTTAGGTTAGAATAATTGTCACCAACTATATGCCATTTCCCCATCCTTGGTATGGTTTGATGGACTATCTTCAAATATCTATATTGAATATGAAGCAACTTTCTTGTACCATGGTCTACAAAGAAAAAGCATGTTTTGCCACTCACAAGCCAAAACATAGTGTTTTCACTATTGTTTTGTTTTCTAACAATCCAAACATGGCCCACTTCCTAGCCAAGAGAATTTAATACCGTGATTAGTATGGCATCCCCTAGACAAGACCAAGGGGCACCAATCATGGTTTCATGTCAGTCTCTGTGTATAATGTACAGCAAAAATCAAGATTTCAATAAACAAAAGTAAACCAGACAGCAACATCATATCCATTTCCAAGTTTCCAACAGTAATGAAACCAAATGAGGAGCAACACAACTCATTCAAGAATATTCAAGTCCATCTCACATTCAAGGATAGGAACAAATCTTGCATCAAAATATTCCAATGGGACAAAGATTAAGAATAAGTGGTAACTTATTCGCCCGGGGACCCTAGGTGGGTATCCCTCAAATGTTTCACACTAGTAAACCGACAAGAATCTCAGGTACAAATTGCGGAAAAAGAACCGAGATAGCATTCCTTGACAAAACCCGATCTAAGGGAAAATGCAAAACGAAAAGAAAAGAAGAAAAAAAAAAGTTCATAGTCTATCTTTCTTTATGTATCGCCGCCTCACCAGGGATGCATGATACACATCTGACTATATCCGCAACCTGATTTTACATCTCACTCAAAGATACCAAAAACAAGACCTAAAAATGGCAACTCCAAACTCAAGCCTGAACACAAAATCCCTTGTAACTTCTATTTCTAAATTTCTTGCTTCAAAACAGGCACTCCAGTTAGCCCTAGATAACCGAATTTCTTCAACTGAAATATACTAACGAGGGAATGTGCGAAGTACACATTCACCAGCTTCACCAGATTATCTTCACCTGTTTTATCGTAATATCCGAAACGAACCTCTTAGGCAGCAATTCCTGAAGAGAAAGCAGGATTATGAAAGCATCAGAAGATTGTAATCACATATTACTTGAAACAAAGTTTATGAACAAAATGGCAATAAATGGTAAAAACAACACACCCCAAATATAATATTACAGTTTCGGTTAATAATCAAATACTCCCACGTCCCTAAATGAGTGTCCGTTTCTTTCTGGTAAGTTGATTATACATGGATTACCATAATATCCCTATGGTAAGTTAGTTAAAACTCGTTAAGTTTGTAACAATAGTTCCATGTAAAGGCACAAGAACGAAAGTTCAGCACTATTCGAGTTATCCTGTGTTTTGGGATGGAAGTAGTATTTTTTATTTAGTGGTTTAAGTTGTTTCTTCAAAATCAAGCTCAACTTATTCATTTTCTTGTCTGCAATTCAAGCTCTCAGCAGGAAAGGTGAAGATATTATAGAAATCTGGACCACATTCCATTTAGTAAACTCATGCATCCATGATCAAACCAAAAATCGTCAAGTGATACTATTAAACAAAACAATTATTTTAAGTTTTTTACTTCTTACAGCCATTAGATACGATTCTATAATGGTTATATTTTTTATAATATAATTATAAGGAAAAATTATCCTTAAGAAAATACCTGGATAGCAATATGAATTGGTAAAACTAACAAACAGCATCCTTTTCCCATAATGATTAGCATGCTTCAACATATGTGTAACTTCAAGATTGAAGGGACTCAAATGAAGAACTTAAGTTCCATTCCCTACGCTTCAGATTACTCAGAAAAAACCTCAGGGAGAGTGAACTATCCCAACTCTCATCTCATGTTAACTAATCCAACCATAATAATCATGTCCTTTTCTTCTGATCAACTATGTAATCCTAGACAATTGTGCAAAAAGACCACTAACGCTACAGCCTGGAATGAAACCCATAATCATGGACTTCCGTAGGATCTAAATTATGTTGGCATGTGTGCAAGGCAGGAATGAAGGGTCCAACTCCAACCTTTGTGGGAGATACGAGAACCTATTGTTATTTCAAATTAAACATAAGACACTAGGTCCATTTGTCCTAAAGATATGATCGTTAACAAATTCAGGCCGTCTTTAACTTAATTCTATGGAAGTACAAAGCTCACGTAATTCATATAATGTCTCAGCAGCAACATAAGTATTGCTGATTGCAGTAAGAGGATACATTGTAATTGTAACGCTATGAAGTTACCAAAGTTTAAAAACAATTTTGGGTTCAACACAACAATAGAGCAATAGGGATACAGTGTTCAAATAGTGTAAAGGATGGCCGTGGAGATTCATATTTAACTATATACTAGCTAAATCCAACGCATCGTAGGAGATTAATCGAGAACAATTTTCAAGTGTGTACATAAAAATATTGAGGGGATTCAATTTGGCATAAAACACCATATTAATGTGCATATATAAGACAGACCATGTTATCACAATATAAAACACCATCTAATCTTTACAAAGACTACAACGACAGCAACCCCGTCGTTTCTCTAATTCAAGCTATAAATAAAGTTCCAAAAGAAAAAGTATGTGGGAACAAAGAACCTCCACTTCTTAATTCTACTACTAGCAATCTAAGGATCTTAATACAAGTGCCTTCTCATCAATTGGAAACATGATTCAAATTAACAAGTTGCAATTGTAAAAGTGCATTTTCCTTAAAATTGATCTTTTCACAAATTTCAGCCAATATGAAAGCGAAATTTTGTCAAGCAACAGCTATAGGGTCAAACTTTGCTATAGCACAAAGGGGAAAAAACATATTTTGTACACTATTGTTCAGAAATTATAATGTTTTGTATGGTACACTCATATTGGTTCTGTAAGATAGTGAAATATAAGAAGCAAAATGAAAGAAATGTTGCATAAGGATATTAGTTGATGAGCTCATACCTCTATTTGGCTGTCTTTTATTAACACTATACCCACCAACGTAACCAGGAGAACTTTTCGCTGGGACATCTGAAGCTGCATTGCCGAGTCCATAACCAAAGGGACCAGGCCCATCTCGCTCGGAGTTTGATGATCGCCAGGTGGGGTCCTCATAAACCGAACCACCACCATAGAAGTCAGCAAAGGCGCCATCATAACCACCGTTGGCTGCAGAATACGATGAAGTTGGGGCCATACCAGTACCACTGTTCCTTCCATAACCTCCAGCCCCTAAACCATAACTGTTATTTCCACCTACTCCATAACCCAGATTGCTACTATTATTAGAAGCATTGTTTCCTCCATCTTGAGCCGAAATTCCCGCAGTCCAATTAACTCCGCTATTACCAAAGGTGCTTCCACCTATGTTACCACTTCCTGATCCCATGAAAGCATTGGAATTTGCAGAGTTTGTGCTGTAATTGAGACCCCCATTTCCCCACAAATTACGAGTCAATGAACTGAAAAATGAGCTATTTCCTCCACTACCACCATCGTAGCCTATAGGACTAGCATATCTATTTGAATTGCCAATATAATAAGGGTTCACTCCCCGTCCATAACTGAGATTACTATTGAAATTTGCACCACCAGCATAAGTTGGGCTTAATCCTGGCTCAAAATTCATCCCCACTCCATAACCAGAACCAAATGGAGGAAACCCACTTCGACCACCAGCAACAGGACTGAACCTGCCATCCATCCTAAGTCCATATCCTCCAACTGCGCCTGGAGTGTATCCTTGAGTGTAGCCATTAAGAAAGCTATTGACCCTGCTAAGACCATAATTATAGCCACCAAGTGGACTCCGGCTGGGACCTGGTGATAACTCTTTAGGAACTGCACGTTTGACCTCGACCATTTTTCCATTCAATTCATGGAAAGTCTTATGCAACACCTTGTCCACAGCATCCTCTGAATCAAAAGTGATGAACCCGAATCCTCTTGGCCTCTGGGTATTGTGATCATACATGACCACAACATCTGTTATTGTTCCAAACTGGTCAAAATACTTCTTGAAGTCACTCTCCGTAACAGTGGATGCTAAACCTCCTACAAATATCTTCCTAGTGCGACCTGGACCAGGAGAACCATGGATGCTACTACTGCTTCTACTCAAATTGTTCTGATCATCCCTAGGAACAGCCTTTTTTGCCTCAACCTAAGGATGGAAAATTCAATAGCAAGAACCAAGTTTATAAATAAAAAATAGCATAAACACACATACCAATTAAACATAACTTAAACTTCAGAATCTATAATATAACAGAATAATAAAACAATATTCTGTTTTGGTTAGTTTCAATATAGAATTGAATTGACAACCTTTGAAGATATCAACTTTATCTCGATCAGAATTTGGGAATAATTAATAAGACAAAGAACCCACTCATATTGACAGAGAGGTGTGATTAAGGCGAAGAACTTACCATTCTACCATCAATATTGTGCTTCTCCTTTATTACTCTATCAGCAATAGCAGGATCGGAAAAAACAACAAAACCAAAACCACGGGCACGACCTGTAGTTCGATCCTTCATAATCACTGCTTCCACAACCTCTCCAAAATTTCCAAAGTACTCCTTGAGCCTCTCTTCATTGGTATCCCAAGATATTCCACCGATGAACAGCTTACCATGATCAGATTGCATTTTCTCTACATGTAAAAGGTAAATTCAGCAACCCAAAGTTCAAAACTTTACAAATGCAAATCATAAACAATTCGCATGAAAAAGCAAACAACTTTGTGAACCACCACACATTTCTATAGTGGATCCGATCCGAAAATACAATGGACCATTAAAATCAAGCAAAAGAATCAGAACCAATGAAATGGAGACAATCTCGTGAACGGAAAAATCTAAGCAAACAAACAAAC
>JAYMTA010006172.1:0-10665 GCA_036897625.1 Pelargonium cotyledonis | reverse complement strand
CTTACCCTCTTGTATGATTACATTACCCGTATGCGCAAATCCGATTCAGAGTAAGTTTATATTTTATTAAACATGCTTTGCCTAACCCTGAGTCTTCGAATCTTATCTAATTGATTGGATAAGGCTTTTATGAGAATACATGGACAGATACACTGACAAAGTTCTTTTATTTAATGTTATTCACTAAATCTATATTAAATGTCTGTGATCTTGTGGTTTGTCATAACCATGAATTCCCTTTATTTTCAGAGCCATTCCAGAGATTCTTGCAGATGGCCACACTAACAAGATGAGATATAGTATATTGGTATCCTCTCAATTTTTCTTACATTTCTATCCCTACCTATTGTTTCTTCCTTGACAGTCCATATATTTAAATTTAGATTGTGGAATCCATTTTTGAGACTCACTTTTACATTATTTTATTTCTTCAATTTATTAGTAAGTGCTAATGCTCAACATCACTAATTATAGTCATGAATAACAGGTATCTCTAAGTGGTCATTTATTTGATCAGTTTTTGATAAATGAGGCTTTGGATATTATTGAAGCGGCCGGTGGCTCCTTCCACTTGGTTAAGTGTCAAGTGGGTCAGAGTGCCAGTGTTGAGTCATACTCAGAACTGGAAGTAAGTAAATCTTCAGTGTAATTTTATTTGGGAAACGTGATCTTTTGCATTTGCATTTTTAAGATGTGTTTTAAACATGATTGGCAATTATATATATCTGCAGTTTTAAACTTGTAGACATATGCCAGAAAACATTCTTAAGTTAACTTACTATATGATATAATTTACCAGCATAGATGCATAAACCTGTCGCACATACTGTGTGACACCTTCCTTAGTTGTAATATAGTGCTTTGTTGTCCAAAATACTGTCTTTTCTTGATACCTACCTAATAAACTAAGCATGTATGTTAGCTGGAAGTTACACTTAAAAATGCTCTGCTTCAGTTAGCATTTAGGCATTTGTTGAGTCATTCTCTGAAGCTATTTGTTCTTATTATTTTATTATCTGAATCATCTGTTGATGTAAATCTTGAATATTTCGGTTGAAATTTCACGCGATAAATAACCCTGTTATGTTGGCAGGTCAGTGCAGATGATAGGGCAGTTCTGGACCAGATCATTGATTCTCTGAGTTCTCTTGCTAATCCTAGTGAAACTAATGGACAAATAAATGGAAACACAAATATGATTTACCTAAAGGTTGGTACGGTTCAGGAAAATGGCTCTAAGAATGGATCTGACTCAAAAAAGAAATCAGTGTTAATACTTGGTGCTGGCCGGGTCTGTCAACCAGCAGCAAAGCTTTTAGCTTCAGCTGGAAGTATTCCATCCCTCCAATGCGAAGATTCGAATGATGTTGAAGTTATTGTTGCATCTCTTTACCTAAAGGATGCGGAAGAGGTATGATTTGAGCTGAATTTCTTGATTTTGTCATCTTTTGCTTCAACTAATTCTATCGATAGCAGTATTTTTTTTCTCACAAGGTAGACAATTTTTAACTGTCTTGCAGGTGAATGTAACAACAATGTTTATGCATGCATAAATGAAAACAATTCTGTGTTTATTAATCTACTAAGTTGGAACTTGGAAGTTTATATGATGATTACAACTTATTGGATGCAGATTGTAGAAGGTATTCCAAATGCAACAGCGGTTCAATTAGACGTGACAGATAATGGAAGTCTTTGCAAGTATATTTCACAGGTGATGTTTTCAGCATATTTGAAGAGGAATTTGGATAAAAGATGTGAATTCACTCTGTAATCATATGTCACGTTTTATAATGGACACTAAGATGCAAGCTATCATCCAGTATTAACTTTTAAGACGGATATAATAAATACTGTACAATTCTTAGCCCAATTATAGTTTTATACTAGTTTTATTTCATTACTTGAATAATTTGAGATTACTTCAGGATTTGACCTTTTCAACATTTTCTCTTGTCCTTGTTCAGATTGATGTTGCTATAAGTTTGCTGCCTCCTAGTTGCCATGCTATTATAGCCAATGCTTGTATCGAGGTATTTTACATGTTCCCATATGATTTGTTAGTATTACTGCTAATTTGAGCCTTCTCGCTATGCCAAGTAGTAAGAGTAGACATTGTACATATCATTCTTTTTTTGTCCTTGCTGAAGATCTGATCATGTATATTGATTCCAGCTGAAAAAACATCTAGTTACCGCCAGCTACGTCGATGATTCCATGTCAATGCTAGATGAGAGGGCAAAGACTGCCGGAGTTACAATTCTTGGTGAGATAGGCTTGGACCCTGGAATAGGTAATTCTATACTTTACAATGGTGATTTGCTCAATAGGAATCTTGTGTTGAGCATATCATAGTTTGTGCAGAATCACTGAATTATATGAACGATGCTGCCAATCAACACTTTCTCTCAAACTAGTTAGGTGTGGACAACATAGATACTTCCTGAAAATAGTATTTTGGTTGCTGGCATTATAGAAACAGAGAACACATACATGAAGCTGATTTTGCTGATGCTTATCTTATAGGCTCCTTGAGATACTCTCTCCTCTGTTAATTTATATTTATAGCACGATCGAAACGAACTGTTGCAGTTTAAAGGGTATTTAAAATTTTGTCATATAATTTCTATTTTGAGTGATAATGCACACTGGATGCTTCAGATCACATGATGGCTATGAAAATGATCAACCAAGCGCATATTCGAAAAGGGAGAATCAAGTCTTTTACTTCATACTGTGGAGGACTCCCATCCCCAGCAGCTGCAAATAACCCATTTGCATATAAATTCAGGTACTTCTTGGACCTTATTATATTACAGATAAAAAAAAATAAAAATAAAAAAGCATTTTAAATTCGTAACAATGAAAATATAATGCTGAAAATTTTGCAAAACCATACTATAATGCGGTGAGTTTGTAGGATTTTCCATATCTTAGGTTGTTGGTCATCCTTCTATGTTCGTCTTCTGGTGTTTGCTTAGTTTTATTACTAGGTTAAATCTCGTAAAAACTTTACCTCCACATCACATTTCCTTCACTTTTATATCCAAATGGTTCTAAGCGAGAAGAATATTCTCTCATAGACTAGTGTATTTAATTGATTGTTTGCTCCCATACTGAATATGTTATTCCCAATGTAGAGCTATTAGAATTCTGACATATTATGTATAGTTGCTTACATTGTTTTCCATTATCTCAGTTGGAGTCCTGCAGGAGCTATCCGAACTGGGCGAAATCCTGCGGCGTATAGATCCAATGGTGAAATTGTGCATGTCGATGGTAAACTGTTAACTACTTGCAAGCTCAATAAAATGATCAATAGAATGATCAATAGAATCTGTTTCTAATTTTCGTTGTTTCCCTCTTATAATGTTCCATATGAAATTAAGTTGCTAAGGCACAAACCCTATAATACAGATTGGGGAAATCACAAATTTCTGCAGATCCAATATCTTCTTGCTATGCCATGGTGAATGGAGTTGGAAGATTCATCAATTATAAGAAGGAAAATTATACAAAGAACTATTGTTTGTGCTCTGCAGATATTTTATTTATTTATTAGCGTTCTGTGCTTTTTTACCCTTTTCAATATGTGACTTGAACTAGCAGGGGACAAACTTTATGATTCAGCTGCAAAATTCCGGATATCTCATCTTCCGGCCTTTGCATTGGAGTGTCTTCCAAATCGTAATTCTTTAACTTATGGGGAACTATATGGAATAGAGCATGAAGCATCAACTATATTTCGTGGAACTCTCCGCTATGAAGGCATGATATATGTTAACTTTGTGATTACATTATTTTTAGTTAACGTGATTTTGACAAGAGAGGTTGCATTTAGATTGTAACCCACCGTTAAGAGTACCTTAAAATCCATGTGTTGATATATCTACTGATATACGTATAGGTTTTTGTGAGATAATGGGGACACTTGCCAGAATTGGTCTTCTTAGTACTGAAGCTCATCCAGTTCTCAAACAAGTCGTGAGACCCACATTTGGATCTTTTCTATGTGAACTTCTGACTATTGAAGCTAATGAGCTGAATGGAGCTCTGGTAGGAGAGTATGTCATCAGTGAAAGACTTGTCAGACTCGGGCATTGCAAGGAGCAAGGAAGTGCAGTTAAAGCAGCCAAGGCTATCATGTAAGTGGTAATTGATTGCTAAAATGTCTCTAGGCCTGTTGTGGATCTCGATATTCTTAGTTATTGATACATTTGATGTTGAATTGCTTATGTAATGCTAAATTTAAGTTAATGCCATTTCTGTTTCGTGTCTGACAGATTTTTAGGACTCCATGAGCAAATGGAAATTCCTGCTTCATGCCAAAGTGCATTTGATGTTACCTGTCGTCGCATGGAAGAAAGATTAGCCTACTCCAGCACAGAACAGGTACATTCCTTAATTCAGTAAATGGTGCGCTAAAAACGTTATAGCTTGGTAAAAGAAAAGGAGTGCCTCTCTTCTTGCTAAATACAGATTGAGAGTGAAAGTACATTGCGTATAGTGCTTGTGAAATTGTGAGGACAAATAATAAATCATTTCATGTTATGTGACTTATGGTCAGGATATGGTACTTTTGCATCATGAAGTGGAGGTAGATTTCCCTGATGGTCAACCTACAGAAAACCATAGTGCAACCTTATTGGAATTCGGAAGGACCGAGAATGGGAAAACTACTACTGCAATGGCTCTTACTGTTGGTATTCCGGCAGCCATTGGTGCTCTGGTACTTTCAGCTTAATTACTAGTTCAATACTTCGGTGCAATGATATGATCAATGCTTTCAATAACAAAATGTGCTATTTTTAACTGTCTGTTGTCACCAGCTCTTACTTGGAGACAACATCAAGACAAGAGGTGTGATAAGGCCTATTGAACCCGAAGTGTACATTCCAGGTAACTGCAATCTTCACTTTGAAACTTTTTGCGACAGAAATGATATTAATTGCTTTTGGTAAGTCCTTATAATCTTATATTCAAGAAATGAATTGATTAGATCACCCTGTCTAGGGTTTTTATTCGACCTTTTGGTATAGTTATTGGCTTGCATAATGTCATGGTCATAATATATACACATTGGCTGCAAAAGTTTATATGGTTCTTTGAACTCTGTTGTGCTTGACTCTGAATTGTGCGGCTATGACTGATGTTGCAGCACTTGATATCTTGGAAAGCTATGGTTTCGAGTTGATGGAGAAGATGGAGTGACCTGAATATACATGTAGATTTCGGACTTGTGGAAGTCCAGAGGCAGATCAGGACAGTATTTAACAAAAGAAGATATGAATGAAATTCAGTTATAGACTAATTTGACATTGGATGTCACATTTTCAGCTGTTATGTAGACTAATTTGACATTGCAATATAAAATTCAAATGTTACAATTGATTGAATAAGCATTCAACAGTGTTACTTTCAGTGAAACAAATCTAAGCCCAGATCAAGCACATTGGCAGAGAACTTCAAAATGAATGTAAGGTCATTAACTTGAATACCCGAAGCCCTAACTTCTCTTCATTTGCCTAAACAGGACATGATATGTAACAACAAAGGGTTAACAGTGTATTATTTTGTTTTCAACTGTTCTACTCCAGCTCTAATACCCTTAAACTCTGGCTGGCTCCTTAACAGCTGCTTTAATAAAGAACGATATATCTTTTCCAGCACCCAACAGATGCTCTGGGCAGTCAGTACAGACTATCACAATGATAGAGTTTCTGAACAATGTATCTTTTCCAGCACCCAGCAGATGGTCTGGACAGTCAGATTGGATTATCACAATGACAATGTAGTGAATCCACATTTTAGGATCAAGAATCTAGGTAACAATCAATGAAGTTAACTTTTGCTCCACTTCTTCCCAGTTATGAACTTTACTCACAAGTGGATGTTGATCAACAGATTCTACCTTGCACCAAGGATAAGAGTTCTGGTAGTCAAAAAGTAGAACCCTTATTCCAGCTTCTGCACATTCAATAGCATATCTTGGGTTATCGTCAATCAGAATCTTCGCTCCCAAGGACCTATCAATACAATTTGTCAAAAAGATCAAACCAGCCAGCAATAAGTCACTACGTTAACTAGAGTGAGTGGATTAGACTCGTTGACAAAATGATAGGTAAAGTGGGCTTGCACACTAGCACAATGTAATTAGACAGCTTATTATTCTCTGAAATTCAAGGTCTTGAAATAATCACTATGTAGACTTTTAAGATTACACATCTGGGAGTTGAGATCCAAAAACATTAGAATATGATTCACGAACATACCTGCATATATCTGACTTAGATCTAGATTCTCCGTCTAGAGCAAAGTGGTTGCCAAAGTGAATCTCCTGAAATAACCCTGGATAGTACTTCTCAAGCCACTCAATTGTATGGTCCTTGATAGCATTCTGTCTAGACCTATTAATAAAGGCACTGGAAGATCAGGTTATGACAGTTTTTTCTCTAGGTATTATAAATAGAAAGAATCATACTCACGTCACAACTGACAGGTTGCAGAATTTTGACAATTTGTCAAGCACCCTCTGAGCACCTGGGAGTGGATGAATACCTGACTTGAAATATGGTGTCTTGAAGAACTCGTGAACACAAATATCAGCTGCCAGAGCAAGCGAAAAGGCTTTCTGAAGCACTTAATTATTCATCACAATGCTAAAAAGAATATTTAATGATAGAATCTTCTCTAGCAACAAACATAGTGCAATTAACAAATGAGCTTCAATGGCAATAATGAGAATTTTTAGCCACAGTCTGGAGCCATGTAGGACAGTAGTCAGAATAATTGAACAAAACTCATTTAACCATAAATACATGATGCTTTCGAAACTTTAAAAAACACACAAAGTAACAAGTAGTAACATGTTAAAAGTAATTGAACAAAACTCATTAACCATAAATACATGATGCTTTCGAAACTTAAAAAAACACACAAAGTAACAAGTAGAACCATGTCAAGAAAGTTCATCGTTCTATGTTAAGCTATGTGTTTCAGAGAACTTTGCAAATCCATTAACTTACAGTAAACGCTATCTGAGCCTTTCTACTTCATACTAAATTATTAAAATCCAACACACGACTCAACTGCTACTCACCCAGGACACGCATCATTCAAAAGACAGAAAGCCTTGTCTTATAAACACAAAATGCCATCCACTTCAAGTACTAGAATCTCACCCAGGAAGCTTGAGAATGTCCTACATCACTTCACATTTCAAAAGCCTAACACTATGTTCGGATCTTGGATAAGTTTAAGGAAAGGGGATTAGGAGGAAAATGTGGGAATTTAACCTCTTCTTGAACACTTTAATCGTCAATTTGCATTTCCGTTATTATAATCCAAGTGACAACTTATAGTACTTCATCCAAATCACACAACATCAGGTAAACTTTAAAGTTTCCTGTGCGTTTGCACATTTCAAAAGACTAAAGACGTCGTTCCTTCATCTTTTCCAAATTACAAATATAGGGTAAATGCTTTCACACAGACAAATAGCTAATTTTCCTTATGATGTAAATTCGCCAAAGACTTAAACCATATATCTATAAGATACCTTCGTCTCGGGAACAGTTCCATATCTGTATAATTAACAAAGAATGGATCAGAAAATGTAGAAAAGAAATGTGCACAACAATATAGCTTACAGGAAAAAAAGTTAACACATATTACTGTTTTTGACACTAACAGACTAGCCCATGACCTAAATGTATCAAACATATATGAGTAATCTGGTCACAATAAAAGTACATCCCGAGTTAAACACCCAAATGTAAACGGAACATTTATCAAACCTAAGAGTAAGAATCCTAAAATGGCCAGAAACATTAAACTTTCAAACTTGTCTAGACCAAGATGTTCCAGTAAACTAAGTTGAGAAAATTACATACTGCACCACTATATCAACTGGCCTAAAAGTTTCATTACATAGAATTTGATAAAAACAACTAAAATCTTCTCTTATACAGCAAGAATGGTAGTGTACCGAGAAGCGACAACATTATTGATATGCCATTCATTATCGTCTGTTATTTAACCCTAACACAGGAGTTAGCAAAGGTCAGTTAGGGATGGGCTCAGGACAACCATCACTTAAACAGTAGATTAAAGAATTTGCCACAATAATCATTTTTCTATACCCCAAACAATCTGCTTTCGTAGTTGGTTCAAAATTCAATGCTAATGGCCTGGGTCTATGGAAATATATAATTATGCAATTGGTAAGCTCAAGCTAATTTCTAGTAGGAGTGAAGAAAAACGAGGCAGATGAAAAAATGTAAGGAGAGCCTCCTAGGTCCTAGCACTTGTACACAGAAAAGAATGACACAAATGAATTTGGAATGTCATTTCTAGGATTTCCTGATCATGAAAAACTTCCCAAGAAGGTATGAGATGGTACCTTGAAGAACTCGTAGACGTGATATTCTGAAACTGAATGATTCATAAAGTAATGGTCTGCAATATATCTGTTCAAAGCTGATACGAAGTTTCCTAACACTGCTTAACAACAAAGCAATAAATAAACATCAGAAAAGAGAAAAACAAACATGAATATAAACCAATAGAACACAACTATACAATCAGTGTTCCCATTAGTATCATCACTAGATAATTTACAGAACCAAGAACAAGTAGCACATCAGCAGGACACAAACGGAGCCCCCACAAGAAGCATCAGCAGCAATCAACAACTTGAGTAATTTTCAATTACTTCATCAACATTAAACCAGAAACTCATGTATCCATGTCTTCAAATAACCAAGGCACACCTTCAATCAACATAGTATGCTGGTAGGAGTACGAGCTTGTATGGCTATAATTTACAATTTTCAATAGTTTCAGTGCACCACTTGCATACACATTAACCAGGTTAATATCCAAAGTTCAAAACACCCCCAAAAAACCCAGTTGTATCTTTTGATTATTTCCAGACTTCCATTGATCCCAACATAAATAACAAAAATTTAAAGCAGCCAACTTGAAAGTTGAAATCACTCCAAAAAGGCAAAAACAAAATTCAGAATGAGATACATACCCTCGTCAATATCAACAGCTACAACCACCTTCTCCGGCAGAGGATGGCCCAGCCTCCCACCTCCTTTCACTAATTTAGCATCACCATCATCACTGACCCCAACATCCACATCCCGGAGCAATTGCGGCGGCGGAGCGAACGCGCGAGCCTTCCTCGACATTGCACCACCGCCATCGTCCTTTTTGTGAGAATCATAACAACCCTTCAGAGTGTACCCAACAGCGCCACTCCTCGCAGCGTCGCTCGCGGCGGCGACCCTTCCGATCCCGTGAACCGGGAAGCAGCGGCGGTCGATGGACGGAGCAGACGGAGGTCGAGAAGGGCTATGAAAGCCCCTGCACAAGGGATCGCTGCGGAGCAAATAAGCCATGTAGAAGCGTAAGCTGCTTTGCTGCGTCTTTAACATAACGTATCTTCACATTCCGCCGCAACACCACGACGGACCCAAAACAATCGGCATCAATCTGCGAATATTGGACCAAACCCAGAAAAGAAACAGAACCCAAATCCCATAGAAGTGACAAGATTGGACTCAAAACTCTGAAAACCGAACTATACCTAGAAAAGGAAACAATAGCTAATCCCAGTCCCCATATCAAAACAACAACACAAGGACGAATTGAAAATTTAGCGCCAAGCCTATGATGATCGGAGAGAAACGAATCCACAAAGAATATGCAAGAATGTTCGAATATGCACAAGGACAAGTCGGTGCCCTCGTATCGTATCTAGTCGAAGCTCAACGCTCCATTTATTAATTGATTGTTTGGTTTCTGCGATTATTTATTTTTCTACGCTAGAGACAACAAAAAGACATTCCAATTTCCTTCATTTTCTTGTCGTTTTCTTTTATCACAAAAAAAAAACGTATTTTGTGTGGCCAGCCGCTGCAGAAAGTGACATAAATAAAGATTCCATTTTCTTTACATGAGATAATCATTATCATGTACAAAAAAAAATCACATTTATTCCATGAATTAAATTTTAAAGAATTCTTGATTGCAAATGTACAAGAAATTTGAAAAAAAAAAAAAAACAATTTTTAGTTACTAGCAGCTACTGATGATGAGTGCGAAGAAAAATATGATTGCCATGAAAAAAGCCGAGTCGTTTGTTGCAGCCGCCGATTTTGCAGTAGCAGTAGTAGGAGGAGACTTGGCAAGGTCGTGCTTGCCGAGGTCGATCATGATCTCGAACCGGCAAGAGCCCTGAGACGGGTTGGTCGTCGTGAGCGTACCCAAACCCGAGAAGTCACAGGCACTGTTTTGTTGATTCATCGTCTGAAAATACATATTGAACGCATAAGAAGCATTGGCTCTCAGATCCAGGCCGCTGCACGACGACCCGTACCCGAGGCTCGTGCAATCGGAGCGGCTACAAGCGTAGCTGATGCTCTGCTGCAGCAAGTTCGGGTCCGGGCTGGCCTGCGCCGACATCACGCACCATTGCTTCTTCAAATACCTCACACCTTTGGCAGCGACCAGAGATCGGCCATTGCCCAAATCGAGCTGGTACTTGAGCGAGCCGTCGAAATTGAAGATGCCCCAGTGACGCTCGAAATTGCCTGGGTCGATGCTCTTGTCGTCCTCGTCGGTCAACGCGAACATGTAGATGTCCGGCGGCGTTGA
>JAYMTA010006171.1:0-10665 GCA_036897625.1 Pelargonium cotyledonis | reverse complement strand
ACTCTAGGGATATGTCCCATTCCTAAAATATAGCTATGTACTTAGCCACAATTCACAATTTCCCACACTATATGTACCATGCTGTAAGGTTGAAGCATCCATGATGGAAACTTCTCACCTCTATAATTATGAATGGCAATCTCTGTCAAAAAAGGGTGAATTTGGAGACCTTCAAAGACATCATCATCATTGTTATCTTCCACTTCTCTTCTTGTTCAGGGGCTCCATCTGAACACCAACTTCAATAGCCTAGTCTTCTCCATCAAATTCGCTTTCCTTGCTTCTTCCCTGCTTCTCACTTGCTCAAGATTGTGTATCTCCAGTGCTCCTGTAAGATTGTTTGTGCAGCCCAGTTCTTCTATTCCACAACCTTTCTCCTTATTCACAACAAATGCTGGCATCCTCTGAATATGGGGCAATCGTACCATTTCTGAAGGTAACTGATTCATTATATTTTGATGAACATATAAATGCCTCAAACTGATCAAGTTTTTCAGTTCTTCTGGAATCTCCGCAAGGAACCGACAATCTTGGAGTCATAAGGTTTCTAAAAGGTAAAGTTTGCCAATCGACTTGGGTAATGCACTGATGTTAGTTCTTGAAAGATCAAGATATCTCAACCTTTCCAACTGACCAATTGAGGTTGGCATCACAGAGACATTAGCCCCCCCTAACTTCAGGACCCGTAGACTCTTAAACTTCCATGAGACGCTGCTAAAGACATCACTTTGTGAAAATAAAGTGAGCAGCTTCCTAGCACCATCTCTTGGAAATGTTGGCATCGTGTTCCCATCAGAAACAAAAGATAAATGACGAACATCGGGGTTAATGTCTATCAAAGTGTTCCCTGAAGTCACGATCTCAGACTCTGATATAGAGCATGCAAGGTCGTGTACAAGATCATGCATATTGTAGTCGTGTACAAGATCATGCATATTGTAGAAACCTGCCCATCTGGAATCATCCGTGTTGACATATTGGAACAAGGAGTTTGCCAACAATATATTAAAATATGTACTACCAATATCCTCCATCATTATGCTACTTCCTTGAGATGGTTGAAGAAAGCCTTCAGCCATCCACAGCTGAATTAGATCTTCTTTGTCAAATTGAAAATCTTTTGGAAAAATTGAACAGTATGCAAAACATTGCTTTGAAGGAGAAGGCAAGTGGTCAAAACTAAGTTTTAAAATACGCAGTACTCCATTGTTGTCTTCAAGTGATTCCCATATCTTGTTGTCCAGAATTAAGTCCCAATCACATTTCTCCTTCTTTAGCCGCATTGTCCCTCCTAAGACACTTGCAACTAGTGGTATGCCTGCACATTTTTTAGCAATGGTCTTCCAAATCGCCTCAAAAACTGGATCAACTGAAGCTTCTTTTCCAAAAACTTTTTTCTTGATTATGGACCAACATTCTTTTTGTGATAACCTTCCTAAATGATGTTTGTGACCAGGAAGCACTTCTTGTATTACTGACGCAACTTGATCATTGCGAGTTGTCACTACAACTTTGCTCCCACTATTGTTGCTGAACACTGACAAACAATGTCTTAAATGCTCCCATTTAGTACGATCTTCACTCCACACATCTTCTAACACAAGAAGGTATTTTCTCCCTCCCAATTTTTCTCGAAGGGACTTAAGAATTGAATCCTTATTGCCAGCACTAGGGCCTTTGGTAAGACATTCTAGGATTCCTCTCATAATCTCGGTGACATCAAGGTTATTAGACACAGACCCAAATGGTTTCGGCAAAATGCTTCTTGACTTGCTCATGGTTGGAGACTAGTTTTGCTAGAGTGATCTTCCCCAGGCCTCCCATACCCACTACTGAAACAACAGAGATGTGTTCTTGTGGACTAGTGGACCCAATCAACAATTTGACTACCCTTTCAGCATCATCTACCCTTCCTACGACTTGTGAATCACCAAGGAATGAGTCAGTCTCTTCCACCTCCCTATTTTGAATTATGTCCGTACAAACAGACCCTTCTTTATATATGAATGCCAATAGAGCTGCTTCCTTATAAATCTTGTCCAAGGATTCTTTAACACTCTTAACTTGTTGAGCAATCTTAAACTTAAATGCAACTGGATTGTGGGAAATGAAGTCAAGTACCTTGTTCTTGGTCTGGTTACGTATATGCACTTTGCGTTCAAGAAGTTGGTAAGACAAGTAATCCAAGATTGCATCAGCATCATAAGCAACATTTTTGACCTTTAGCAGCCAGTGCCTCACAGCAGGGTTGGTCGCTTGCTTTTGCTCAGCATCAAGTAACACGACATGGATCAGGCAAAGAGAGTCAGTGAGCTCAGCCAGTTCCTCCTTCAAGCCCCAAACGAGGCTGATCTGTTCAGAAGCAAGAGAAGCCACCTTGCCCAGTAATCCTTCAGCAACAACACCAATGAGAACTTCAGCCATGGGATTGATAAAACAAAGGTTGATTAGTTGTTAACAAGAATGTCTTTTATTAATGGTATTGATACTATACGATTACACAAGCGGAAATTGCCATGAAGTTGCTCTCACTGTCAAACTAATTAATTAATTAATTAAAACTACAGTATAATATTAATCACGCTATACATTTCTGAAATATCAATAATCGAGCTAAACAGGAAACCTTATTAAACTCGTTTATTTTAAACTATTTAACACAATATTAAATGCACACATCACTCAACTAGAGAACATTACAATAAAGTCGGTAAGTCTTCAGTAGAGAACAAATTAGACTCTCTCTAACTCTATGCAACAGCTCCCTAGTCAGAACAGGTCTAACTAATGTAGTTTCATACTTTAAATATACGTCATTGTCTTTTTGACATGCTCAACTAGTACAAACAATTTCTCAATATTTTGAACTTGGGCCATGAGACGAATGAACACAAATGTTAAATGGAAACACAAGAGTCGAGAAATGAAGAGCAAGGAGCTATAGGGATGAGAATGATTGTTAGAGATGAAATGCAAGGGAAGGCAGTTCTTCAAATGGATCCTTTTTTTCATCACATATCCTATGAATCAATACTTTTTCTATTTAATGTTATTAGATGGGTATGTGTGGCAAAGGAAATAAGCTATCAAGTTGTTTTTGGTATTGCCATGACAGCAATTTTTATCATCGGATTGAGACTTGGAGAGGAGGATTTCAAACTCAATATGTACAGTAAAGAGAGTTAAATATGATCGACTAGAGATCCTAAGGACAAACTATAATCCCTAATAATATACAAAGATTTGATAACAATAAGATATTCTCAAATATTCTAATGCCAAATTAGTTCAAAACTGAGATTTCCTAAGATCTTACAAGTTACCAATGCCTAAAAAATCTATACCTTCAAAATATTCTGATTTGTCGAACATGGGAGATCTTGGACCATTCTGGTCCACCATTTGCTTCGCATCTTTTCTTCAGTTGGGGACGTCAGAAATACACACAACATTTAGTTTGTCGAGGCGTCTCATGGCTTCCATTGAGGGGAAACACAGTAGCTTCTGGCAATTCCTTATTTCCAGAGTAACAAGAGAAGACAGGTTTCCCAACCACTCTGGCAAAGCTTCTATCCCATTGAAACCTTCTATTTTTAAAGATTTCAAGGCAGTGAAGTGTTGAAGAGTGTTTGGAAGAGAATTGGGCTTAGACCATCCATACAATTTAAGGTCTTCAAGGGACATTAGGATATGTTGGATGGGGGTGAGACTGGGGAATTCATCAAGCTTCCATGAGAACCCACCAATTCCCAAACTCTTCAACTTGGTAAAGCACTGTAACCCCTGTGGCAAAAACATACCTTTTCCAGCGCTGTGAATACTTAGATCCTCCACAGAATGCAATTCTGTTAACTCAAGCCAATCATTTTTAATATTTGGGCACCTTTCAACCTTCAAGGACTGGAGTGACGTGCAGGACTGTGGCCTGATTGGTAGACTTGTTAGTCCCTTACAATTTGAAATCTCCAAAGACTGAAGAGATGACAGGCCCTCCATGCTCGGAAAATACCTTAGCTTATGAGAACCACTTACTATAACAAGCTGAATAGATGCTGGCATCGGCATTCCACGCACCAAATAACAAAGATTGTCACAGCTCCAAATGTGAAGAGTTTGAAGAGATGAGAAGCAGCCCCATTGATGCTGTTGCGAGTCTTCAGGTGCCACAATGCACTTCAACGCATTACACTTTGATAAATATAGTAGCTGGAGACTTGTGTCGTTTGGTAGTAGTCGAGCTGGCAGAGTTGTGAGCTTTGACACGTTTACTATTCTGAGCTCTTCAAGAGTCGATGCCCGGCTGCTAAGATGTAACAGAGGCATGTGGCTTTCAACATTTCTCAAAAACAGTTTCAATAGAACTGGAAAATGACTTGGGGCAGTTTCCAACTGAGGACAGTTACAGATGATTAACTCCTTCAGGCAAGGGAAGACCAAGCTTTTGGTTTTTGCAGGCATCCATTCAACAAGACTGTCCATACTTTCAAGCTCAAAGTATATCAAAGCTGGAAACGAAGCCATTGCCATATCATTATCGCCACCATCACCAATACCATAGAATTCACTGCCTATACATTTCACCTTTTTCATTCCCTGAATTAGAAGAAACTTGAGACAAGGTAGATGCCCAAGGGTTGGAATCCGCTCACAGTTATGGCAACCATTTAATTTTATACGTACCAGACTGTAAAGATGAAGCACCCATGATGGAAAACTTTCGCCTAGATAATTATAAATCTCGATCTTTGTTGTAAGAGAGTGAACTTGGAGACCTTCAAAGACACCTACATCATTGTTTCCATCTTCTTCTCTTCTTGAGCTGCTCCACCTGAATCCCAACTCAAATAACCTGGTCTTCCCCAGTAAATTTGCTTTCCTCGCTTCTTCTCTGCTTCTCACTTGCTCAAGATTGTATATCTCCAGTGCCCCTGTAAGATGATTTGAGCACCCCAGTTCTTCTATTCCACAACCTTTCTCCTTATTCACAACAAATGCTGGCATCCTTTGAATACAGGGCAATCTTACCATTTCAAGTGGCAACTGAGTCATTAATTTCTCGTCAACATACAAATTTCTCAAACTGATTAAGTTTTTCATCTCTTCTGGAATCTCTCCAAGAAACCCACAATCGTGGAGTCTTAATGTTTCCAAAAGGTAAAGTTTGCCAATTGATTTGGGCAATGCACTGATGTTAGTTCTTGAAAGGTCAAGATATCTCAATCTTTTCAGATCGCCAATTGAGTCTGGCAACACAGAGACATTAGCCCTCCCTAACTTCAGAACTCGTAGACTCTTAAACTTACATGAGATGTTGCTAAAGACATCACTTTGCGAAAATAATGTGAGCAGCTTCCCAACACCATCTCTAGGAAATATAGGCTTCATATTTCCACTGGAAACAAAAGAGAAATGACGAACATGAGGATTAATGTCCATCAAAATGTCCTCTGAAGTCATGATCTCGGATTCCAAAATAGAGCATGCAAGATCATGTACTCGATCATGCATAATGTAGTATGTTGGATAATTCTTGTGGTAGAATCTTTTCTGTTTGGGGTCATGCTTGTAACCATACATGAACAAGGAATTTGCCTGCAAAATTTCAAAATATTTACTGCCAATCTCCTCCATTGTTATACTACTACCTTGAGAAGGTTGAAGAAATCCTTCAGCCATACAAAGCTGGATTAGATCTTCTTTGTCATAACGAAAACCTTTTGGAAAAATTGAACAATATGCAAAACATTGCTTCAAAGAAGGTGAAGGCAAGTGATCATAACTCAGTTTTAAGATGTGCATAACTGTGTTTTTGTCCTCAAGTGATTCCCACATCTCATTGTGCAGAATTAAGTCCCAATCACGTTTCTCCTTTTTTAGCTGCATTGTCCCTCCCAAGACACTTGCAACTAGTGGTATGCCCCCACATTTTTCAGCGATGGCCTTCCCAATTGCCTCAAAATCTGGATCAACTGAAGCTTCTTTTCCAAAAACTTTTTCCTTAACTATGGCCCAACATTCTTCTGGTGATAGCCTTCCTAAATGATGTTTATGACCAGGAAACACATCTTGTATTACTGACGCAACTTGATCTTTACGAGTTGTTACAACAATTTTGCTCCCACTACCTTTGCTGAACACCGACAGACAATGTTTCAAATGTTCCCATTTAGTACGATCCTCGTTCCACACATCATCAAGCACAAGAAGGTATTTTCTCCCTCCCAACTTTGCTTCAAGGGTCTTCAGAATTGAATCCTTATTTCCAGCACACGGCGCGTTGGTGAGACATTCCAGTATCCCTCTCATAATCTCAACAACATCAAGGTTATCAGACACACAGACCCAAATCGTTTCGTCAAAATGATTCGTCACTCGCTCATGGTTGGAGACTAGTTTTGCCAGAGTGGTCTTCCCCAGGCCTCCCATACCCACCACCGAAACAACCGAGACGTGTTCTTGAGAATCGGTGGAGCTAATCAACAAGCTAACAATCCTTTCAACATCATCTACCCTTCCTATCACTTGCGAATCACCTAAAAATGAATCAGTCTCCTCCATTTTTCTACTTTGAATTAAATCCGCACAGGCAGAACCTTGCTTATAGACTAGTGTCAACAGAGTTGCTTCCTTGTAAATCTTATCTAATGATTACTTAACGTTCTTAACTTTTTGAGCAATCTTCAAATTAAACGCAACTGGATTATTGTGCGAAAAGAAGCTGTGTACCTTTCCTCTCGTCCGGTTACCGATTTCTACTTTTCGACGAAAAATTTGGTAAGACAATTTATCCAGAACTTGATCGGCATCGTAAGCAACGGCTTTGAGGTTTAGCAGCCAGCGCTTGACGGCGGGATTGGTGGCTTGCTTTTCCTGAGCACCGAGAAGCAAGGCTTGAACGAGGGTGAGAGATTCAGTGAGGCCTATGAGTTCCTCCTTCAAGCCCCAAGCGAGGCTGATCTGTTGGGAAGCGAGAGAAGCCAGCTTGCCCAGCAATCCTTCAGCGACAAAGCTGATGAGAAATTCTGCCATTTTTGACTGATACAGTGATCGACGAGAGTGAATGTAGCTAATGATTATTAGAGACGAAATAGTATTGAATTTGAAGACACTGATTAGGTACCAAGCTGCTCCTCCGTCAAACCAATTGCGTTGAATTTGAAGCTTCTTCGGTTATAAAATCATTCAAATTTTTGGGTAAATACAGTTTCTCCTTATGGAAAATCTCTTTTTAACTCGGTTACCCTTAAGTAATTTTTTCATTGTATGCAAATCCAGTTCAGTCTCTAACACCATTACATTGGTGCTAAAATGACGGTTTTGCCCTCATCTTCGTCTTCAACCTCTCTCTCTCTCATGCTATAAGAACAGAGAAAGAAGATTAAGGATTTGTTTCAAGCGTCGGCGAAGTCCACGGCCTCCAACGACGACATCCACAGCTAGATCGACGGCCTCCGATTGGGAAAGAGAAAACGGTGAATTCGATTGGTGGGTCGCTCTAAATTGATTGTAGAACCCCATGGAGTGAGAAAGTAGTGAATTTGATTGATGAGTCTGCTCTAAATTGATCATAGAAGCAAATGGAGTGAGAATAAAAACAGTGAATTTGATTGATGGGTCTTCTTTAAATTGATTATAAGAAAGAAGGGTAGAGATAAAAGAGTGGGTTTGATTGATGGGTCTGCTTGTTGATAGTCAGAATTTTGGTGGCAGAAAGTGTTCATGGTGATTTGGGAGCATAACCAAATGGATTTGGGTTTGTTTGGTTAAGAGAGTATGTTTGGTTAATCAATTTGAAATTAATTTGGGCAAGTAGTGTTAGTGATGATTGACAGATTTTATGAATTTTTCGGAAAATTTATGAAGTTTCCGGCGAGTTCTTGAAGTTTCCGGTGAGTTCATTAATTTTCCGGCGAGTTCTTCAATTCTCCGGCGAGTTCTTCAATTCTCTGGCGAAATTAGGAAGAAGAACAATGGTAAGGGCATTTTCGGGTTTTAAAAAAAGTACTATTTCCGTCAAATTTAACTGACGGAACAGATTTTGAATAACATTGGATAGAAAAAACAACAAAAAAATACTTAAGAGTATCAAACTGAAGAGAATGTCTACCACAGAGTAGGAAACTATAATTACCCCTAAAATTTTCACTTAACAACAAATGATAGATGGATCATATTTTGACTAGATAGAGAGCCCGTGTGACGCATGAGTCAAGGAAGTCACGACAATCAGAGAGGCTTTGAGATGGTTGGCGGATATGGGGTGGTTTCGAGTCATAATCGAATTGAATATGTAGAAAATTTGGTCGGTCTTTCTACGAATCAACTTATCCTTGCTTTTGTTAGTGCTCGGTTTCTTCTTTTATTTGTTGACAACAACTCAAAATTTTATTGCAAATCATCAAGCATACAAATTTTAACATTTTCTAGGATAGAATCCAGAATAAAAATACGACTCTCTGACATAGAACGGGTCATCTAAGCCAACTCATGAGCAATCTTATTCGCAGAGCGATTATCAAAACAAAAACGAATATCGTTGAAACTATCAACAAGTGACAAGCAATCCAACACCAGCGAACCACTTCTACTTGCTGCAATTTCCTTCATTTGCAAAGTTCTAACCAAAAGCATGGAGTCGGACTCCACCACCCCTCCTCCTTGACCCATTCCAGCCCCTCCCGCACTGCCCAACCATCTGCCTCCTCAACCCCCAACACGGCCTCCCTTCTCTAGTAACATGCTCATACATAGCAACCATCCCCTAACATTGCCACCCACCCTACCCCCGAGGCCCCGATCATCCATCCTCTTCAGAAAATACAGCATCGCAGTTCAATTTAACAACCCTCTCCTCAGGCCTCACTCACTTAAACTCCATTCACACCCCACCTCCACCAACAAGCACAATCGATCCTTGTGCATCTAACCAAGCACCAAGCATGATACTACTCTTGTGCCAAATCCTCTATGGCGATCAACGCACACCATTCCACACTCAGTCGTTCTTACTTTTTCAGATTTGCCAACATAACATCACAACCACACCCCATCCTAAATTGTCCTCAATCTGAACCAGTTCCGCCAACCAGTCTTTAAATGAGGTGTAGTTGGTTGGATAGTTTTTTTAAATCCATATGTTATTTCGAATCTTTTGTTAATTGATCTATAATACATAACAACTACGCATGCGTAATAGATAAATCTATAATAATTTATGCATAACTAATCAACTTTATATAATAAAAAAATTGACAACTATATATTTCAAAATATTGATACCATAAATTTAGTCATAATTTTTATTTTTTTATGTTGGACAATATTCAAGATATAGTAACAATATCGTAATGACATTTTGTAATGAAAAATACTCTAATGCTTATTTATGTGCAGATGTAAATGCATGTCATGTAATTGATGTCATGAGTGGTATGTCAAAATAGTAATAATGTGAGAAGTAAATACATCAAACATGTCACTAATGTCACAATACATGGGATTGGTATATATCTTTCAAGTTATAAATGAAATAATACTCATTATTATTGGAAGGTGTCTTTATGAGGCTTATAATTGGAAATTTAGTAATAAAAAAATTCAAGTAATTTTCACAATTTATTTTACCTGATACACTCAATTATTAGAAATTCATGAATCTAAATTATACACATTGGAAATGTGTGTTTCTAGTCTTTAATGAAATCTCAATTGAATAAATACTCAAATACGTGGTGCATCAAAAAATTGGCGAACATTTAAATTTCAAAATTTTCATATAAACGTGTACGCATATATACAAAATTTTAAATACGTGACTATTTACTAATTATTGTATTTTTAAATTTGTTACAATAAAATGATACTATATTTAAAACAAAATCTAATCAAGGCCTCCTAGGGGATGCATGAAATTGAATGTCAATGGAGCACTGCTTGAAGCCGTAGGGAAGAGCGGAGCGGATGGGGAGTTCGGGACCATTCCGGTCAGGTCTTGGGTGGTGACTGATCTTGTTGGAATGGTTGTGGGGATCCCAATGTTGTTGAGGCAATTGTCATTCGTGACGCATTATTATGAATTCATAGTAAGAGATGGAACAACCTTATTCTCAAGACAGATTCTCAAGTCGTCATTTGTGTTATCTAAGCTGAAAGGGAGGTTACCATCGTCTTTAGTATGACTATATTGGATATTGTGTCTTTGGTTGATGGTTTTAATACTGTTGAATTTAGCTGTATTAATCGGTATGCAAATCGAGTGACTCATGCTTTAATTAAGTATTCGTCATCCTTGTCCGACACGGTGGAGTGGAATGGTTGCCGATTTGAATTAATATAAGAGCTATTTCGATAAATAAAAAATCTAATAATAATAATAATAGATAAATGAATTTTAAAATAAATTAGAAAGTGGTTATTTATCTCGGTACGGAAGGAGTATAAATGTAGAACCGGCAAAACAAGAAAAAGACCGGTTTGTGACAGAGCAATCGCAGAAGAAGGTGCTCCAGATTGGATAGTTAGATCTGTTGACCAAACATAACACAACGATCGGTTGGCATTTCCATCTTCTTAAGGCTTTTGTTGGTTCTTACCCCGTAAACTCATGTGGCTTATCCCCTGAAACTGCCAATCTCGTCGCCACAAAGAACAAGCTCAAGTTTCAAT
>JAYMTA010006170.1:0-10665 GCA_036897625.1 Pelargonium cotyledonis | reverse complement strand
GCAGACAAGATAGTAAGGATAAGAGCAATCACTCAAAGAATGGGATAGTTGATATACAATCAGGTGCTGAAAGTTTAGATAGTTCATATACATCAATTCCAATAGGCGGGCATGATAGTGCTGCTGAAAGCAGCAACTCAAAGAGTGGTAGAGGGTTAGATAGCTCATCTGCATTGTTGCCAAAAGGTGGACCTGGTAGTGTTGAAACGAGCTGTAAATTGTCAACAGCCAAGTGCAAGCCACAAAATCTTGCCAGTAGCATGAATAATGTGTCTTTGAAGTCTGAATATTCCAGTAACATAAATGCAAGAGAGAAAAGTTCTCATGCACCGTTCAAACCTGAAAAATGGATGCTCCCTGACCAAGCAGAAGATGCACTTGTTCAACTGAATCTTGCTATTGTAAGTGAACTGTCTAATTTCAGTCTTTGGATCCTGAAAGGAATTTTTGTTTGTTTTTGTTTTTGTTTTGTAACCTTGTAGTTAATTGTCTCTAACGTATTAGTAATGTCATGTAACTTAAATATTTTGGTTCCAGGTTGGTCATGTTGATTCTGGAAAATCGACGCTCTCAGGTAGACTGCTCCACCTATTGGGACGAATATCCCAAAAGCAAATGCACAAATATGAAAAAGAGGCCAAAATACAGGTATGTAACCTTGAGTTGGTGTATGGTAGTGTGTGAATACCTTTTATTCTGGCTTCTGTTGGATTTATATGGTTCCTACTGTCTTGAGCAGGGCAAGGGGTCCTTTGCTTATGCTTGGGCATTGGATGAAAGTGCTGAAGAAAGGGAAAGAGGGATAACTATGACAGTGGCTGTTGCCTATTTTGATTCTAAAAAGTATCATATTGTTGTTCTTGATTCTCCAGGCCATAAGGATTTTGTGCCAAACATGATATCTGGGGCAACACAAGCTGATGCTGCTATTCTTGTTATAGATGCTTCAGTTGGTTCATTTGAAGCTGGTTTGGACAGTACCAAGGGGCAGACAAGGGAGCATGCACAGCTGATTAGAAGTTTTGGTGTTGGACAAATAATAGTTGCAGTAAACAAAATGGACGTAGTGCATTACTCAAAGGATCGATTTGATTTAATTAAGCAGCAACTTGGAACATTTCTTCGAACTTGTAATTTCAAGGATTCATCTATTTCATGGGTTCCATTGAGTGCCATGGAAAATCAAAATTTGGTGGCCGCTCCTTCTGATGTTCGTCTACTGTCATGGTTAGCTTACTTTACTTGTATATTAATGTCCCAATTCATTACACTTTTTGTGTTAAAATCGTTTGCTCTTGTGTAATTATTTTATCCTTTGTAAGCAGAAAAACTAAAATATCATATGGTTATTTATAGTTCACAAATCATAAATTTATAGAAAAACAAAAGGAAGGAAAAATAAATTAGGGGTGTAAATTTGCTGAGCCAGGCCTAGTGTTCGGATGTTTGGTTTTAATTAGGCCTACTTAGGCTCAGATGAAGCAAAGTCAGAACTTCCCCAGGCATGATAGATTCACATGACAATCTTTTCCAAGCTCTACATGGTTATAGCAGGGTGAAAATGTCAAAATTGAAAATATGTTCTCTATTATTAAAAAGTAGTAGACAATTATGACCTGTGTTCCTAGGTTTATAATAACTGATTCAATGTTGACTTATCATTAGATTGTTTTTCTGTGTTTGTGAATGAGGAACACGAACACTAGAAAATTGAAAGAGCATACTACAAAAAAAATGCCACAGACCTACTTAACTGGGCGAAGGCAAGCTTCAGAAGCTGATCTCTCTCTCTCTACCTCCCTTCTTGGCCCCATTTCTCTGTAGGAGGTCTAAATGTTTTTCATGTTCTATTAATATTAAAGCAAGTATGCTATCAGTTTACACTTGTAGTTTAAGATACATGTTTCAGTTGTGTCGAAGTATAAAAATTAAATTGGGCCTTTAACTATCAATTTAAGTTTTTAGTTGAGTTGATATTTTACATGGTAGCAGAGCCTTGGTGACCTATGGTCACAAGTTTGAGTTGACACCCTAATCAAACTTCAGCACAAGGCAAGAAGAAGACTTGTGTATAGGTGTTTGGGCCCACGTGCAAAGTGATAATGAGCTTGCACGTGAGGGGCATGTTAAAATATAAAAAATAAATTGGGCCTTCAACTATTAGCTCAAGCATTTAGTTGAGTTGGTTTTTTACAAGTTGGATGCTGTTTCGGTAGTGCCAATTATTATATCATGGTGGATTAATATTTCATATCAAGTGTAAGATCAATTGTAGCTTAAGCTGAGTTGGTTCTTTAGAAGTTGGATACTCTTTCGGTAGTGTCTATTATTTTATCATTGTGGGTTAATAGCGCATATCAAGAGTCAGATCAATTGCAAATTGATATTGTAAATATTTTAAACTATTGTTATTTCAATGCAGGTATAAGGGACCATATCTTTTGGATGCAATTGATTCATTCCAACCCCCCACAAGGGATTTCTCAAAACCGCTACGTATGCCTATATGTGATATCATTAAATTGCCTTCACTGGGGCAGGTATCTGCTTGTGGTAAAGTGGAAGCTGGCGCTCTTCGAAGTGGATTGAAGGTACACAATTAGATAGTCAACAAGTAATCAATGAAAGGGTTCGGTAGGCCATTTTTCAAATTCAAAAAGTTCATGGTTTCAGAACTAAAAAGTAAATCTTTCTACAAAATGGTCTTTCATTCTCAAGATGTCTAGTTTCATATTTGAGTTATAAGGGGCAAGTTTTTATTTATTTATTTATTTTTAGTTTCTAATGTTGAGCTAAACAAAAGGGAGTAGCTCTTCCCTTTTAACCCAAAACCCCACCCCACCCGACGCAATGGGATTTGAACCCACGACCTCTCATATGGAGATGTGTGTCTTGACCATTGCGCCATCCCCTAGGGGACATAAGGGGCAAGTTGAACTCACATTTTTTGCGTTATTCGTTTAAGTGGGTTTAGCAAATGACCCAAAACTTGTTTGAATTGCTGTTTGTCATTCTACCCTTTGCCTGGATTTTAATTGCTTCACATTTATCCAATAAGCATTTTCATGTGCTCTCCTTACTTTCTATAGAATAGTCTATGTAATTAGGTAGTGTTTGGATTAAAATGTTTGGAATGGGAATCAAGAATGGAATGGAATGAGATTCCCATTCCAGAGTCGATCTCATTCATTGAATAAGTCTCATGTTTTAGCAATTTTCTTCGTCTTAGTTGCTATTACATATTATTACATTTGTAACTGTACTGTTATATTATAGGTTCTACTCATGCCTTCGGGAGATGTAGGGACAGTGCGCTCCATAGAACGCGACTCAGAGGCTTGTTCCATTGCTAGAGCTGGAGACAATGTGGCGGTCAGTCTGCAAGGCATTGATGGCAGCGAGGTAATTCCTGGTGGTGTGCTTTGTCACCCTGAATTTCCAGTTGCTGTAGCAAAACATTTGGAGTTGAAGGTGCTTGTGTTGGATCTTGCAACCCCAATTTTAATTGGTTCTCAGGTATTTGTCATCTGCAATGGTTGTTATGTATGTATTTGTCTCCAAGGTTATTTGCTTGTTTATACAAACGGTATGTATAATCCTATGGTTGGAAATGGGCAGTTGGAATTTCACGTGCACCATGCTAAAGAGGCTGCAAGAGTTGTGAAAATTTTGTCATTGCTGGACCCTAAGACAGGAAAGGTTACAAAGAAGGCACCCCGCTGCCTAACTGCGAAGCAGAGTGCGGTTCTCGAGGTGAACATACATATATGAATATGATTGTTAATTTTTCCATTGGCCTGGTTGTAGCTTCATATTTGATTGGTTTTTTCTCCTACATTCATTCAGGTGATTTTGCATGGGCCAGTTTGTGTGGAAGAGTTTTCAAGTAGCAAGTCTCTCGGAAGGGTGTTCCTTAGAGCATTGGGAAGAACTATAGCTGTAGGAATCATTACCCGAATAATAGATGAGCAGGAATAGTTTGTTTTGTCACGTGAGACTCCTTAGTACTACTTGATATGCCTCTTGGCTTGTTGTTACATTAAGCTGCCCGGGCAGTTGCACGTTAACTGAATGGGAGAGCTAGTGACAATTTTTCATGTATGGATTCATTTTGTTTTGGTTGGTTTGCTACTGCTATTATAGAAGAGCAGCAAAATCACCAATACGAAATGTAGTTAGCATGTAAAATTTAAACGATTCCTTTGTGGCGACTACCCTAGCACCGGGCAAGTTCAGGCCTCGTTCATTATTGCTTTTTTACTAACCTCCTAAACTTATATACTTGTTTACCTTTCCTTTTCTTTTTGGCCAAAAGTCAGCGATGGTACACCGAGGTTAGCACAGGCTTTACAAAAGATGCAAAGAGACATTGGATCGTCAAGTGTAATTGATATAACCAGTTTTAACCGAGACTCACCTGGTTTGGAACCAGACCGGCACTTATGGCGGGCCTCGTCGTTCCGGTTTTTTAGACATGGCTTAAAAATACAACAACTACAACTGTGCATGAATTGGGGTGGACCGAATGGTGGCCTGTCTTCGGTCCAAATATATTAATTTTTTGTTCCGGTCCGATCCAAAGCAATTAAAAATCAGCATTGGACCGAGTAGGACAGGAAATCCATTTGAAGTATAATAAAAAAAGGGATAACTACTTTTTTTAGTACTCAGACTTTCACAAAAAAAACTCAGTTCGGTACTTAGATTTTTATTTTACTCAATTTAGTACCCACACTTTTATTTCACACCCAGTTTAGTACCTACCGTCAATTTCACCGTTAACTCCTAAGCTGGCATATTGAGCTGGACAGTTTGTATACGTGTCATACACGTGGCATACAAATGGCAAATTCATATTTTTAAATGATTTTTGTTAGGGTAAATTAGTTTTGCATCCCATAGACTTATTTTTATTTTAGATTTACTCCCTGTACTCAAACTTATGTGATTTTTAACCCTTAATGTTTATGTTTTTTTTATTCTCACTCAGCCGACCTGCTATTGCAGGTTACTCACCGCCACGTCATTTTTGTGATACACGTCAGCCCAACTTTGCCACATCACAACAACCTTTCTTAATGAAACGGTACGTTTCAAACTTAAAACTCTTACCCTCACCAAGGACGGCGTCGTTCACTCCAGCCATATACTACGTTGCTTGCGTTCCTTCAGCAAGGGATCAAATCAAAACTGTATAGGAAGGTGAAGGCTTGATTGAGTTGAGAACGTTAGCAAGGGAGGGTTTGAGCAGTTCGTTGGTCGATTCGTTGAAGCCGTGAGCAGCTGGTTCGTGTGGTCGTCAGAAAATTGTGGACTTTCGTTCAAGTCGTGAGTTGATCAGGTTAGTATGTTGTTAATGTTGTTATTTTTGATCTAGCCACTTTGTATTTCTTTTTTATCTGTGAGATTAAAGTTCAAAACCTTTATAAGTTTGGATGAAGATGATTTAGGTTTTTGAATTTGGTTATGAGTTTTGTGTTTGTGTCTGGTTGTTTTATAAGTTAAAAAAAAAATGAATTTGGGTATGAGTTTTGAATTTGGGAATGACTGGTTGGGTGTTTGAATGATATTAGTTTGTGCCTCTTTGTTTTGTATGCCATTTTCTCTGCATTTGGCGATCTGATTATATATTTTTATTCAAATTTTGCTCCTTATGCTGTTTGAATAAGTTCACTGAGCTTCAATGAGATGAAAATTCTGCTTGTAATGCTGTTTTTGTTGTTTTGATTTGTTCACTAAGGTCTGGTTAAGTGGAACAGCTGAAAAAAAACTAGGAAAGCTTAAGAATAATCACTCATAATCGTTCAACTCTTCTTTCCTAATAGTGAACTCATCCAAGGATATGATACATCATATAAATTGAAAGTAATATAGTTGATTGTATCCCACTTGCAACTGCTATGCTTTTGTATGGGGTTCTTAACCCTACCATATTGAGTGCCTTGCCTATCTGGTTACAAAAAAGTATTAGAAAAACTACATACAAGTGCAGATACTAGGTAACATTGTAACTTTTTTAAGGATAATCTGTTATAATAAAGTAGTTAAGCCCCTCTTCGACTCCTTCCTCTAATTTATATTGTAAAAAAGAATTTCGGATTCTCGGGTTTTAGCTAAGTAAGAAAGAAAGGAGAGATAAGTTTGTGGAGAAAAGCAGCTACCATCAGAACTATGATAACATGAATATTTTGCTTCTCAAATTCTCATGTACTTATATGTTAGGAAAATGTGAAACTGAGAAAAGACTCAAATCTGTCATGCAGAATAATTTCTAGGTGTTATATAGAAGTAATTGAAACTGACAAATGAAGAAAAAGATGCTTAGATAAATTCCAAAATAGCATACCTTGTCTCTTCTCTTCCTCTTACAATAGGATTTGAAACATTCGGTTATAAATTGAGAAAAGTGATTTCTTTCTCACTCCGAAAGAGTGAAAGATATGCAATTAATTGTCTAGTAAAAAATGATTGTGAAATTTTAGGAGATGCTTTAACATGTGTATTTGTTGGAGAAAGAGAGACTTTAGTATGTAAAAATGTTTTTGTAGATGAAACTTACATGCATATTTGATACAGAGAACCATTTTAAAGTAGATACTACAACAAAACTCTAATATTCTGATATCAAGCATTTTAAGTAAATACCACAACTAAACTTAAATGCACATCAAACATTTTATAGTCTGATATTCTATAAAACTCCAAGTTTTATCCTTTGTTAAAGGAGTATAGTTAAAAACAGAGTCTTTTATATTCTGTAAAAACATATGCAGTTGAGTCTTACTTTTGATTTTTTTTTTGTATTGCTGTAGCCTTCTTTCTTCAAGTTTTTTTATTTGTCTTATTAGCTGCCTTACTCTTCTTATAGATTTGTAATATTCCTTGTATGAATAAAGCAAAAAAGGGAAATCCTTGTATTGCATAGGTTACAAATTTGCTACTAATTCTTAGTACTCAGTAACATATGTAAATCACCACACTCTGCCTTTTTTTTCTTGGTTGGTGACACCTTCATAGTTTATGGGGTTCTTGTTGGGTTTTTGTTACATTTAAGCCTTGGAACTTTGGTTTTTCTCTGGTTTTGCCTAATGGGCCTCTCACCAACAAGAAGAGTGATGATGGTTTGTTGTTGTTTTTACTGTTAATTGGGTTTTCATTGCAAAGTTGCTATTTTTAATGATGACAATGTTCAATTAAACTCCATTATTTAAGTCTAGTTTATGGTTTTTACTTGTTAATTGGAGAATGATGTTGCAAATCAATTCATGACATTTGACAAATGGGTTGGGCTGATTGCTGTTGTAACTATGTAGAACAATATCAGTAACAGATGTGCCTGTTTTTTCTTTGTTATAATTGTTTGGCTGAAGGGTATGATGACATTTTTGTGAATAGTTTATTTTTTCTTACCTTTCAGAATTACAAATATTGAAATTAGTTATACTATTCACTGTTGTTTTTCGAAGGACGGTTCACTTGTTAACAAAATAGGGATTGAAGACAAGAGAGTGTTTTTTGATGTGAATTTCAATGGAAAAATTGTTGGAGAGGCAGAGAACAAGATTTATGAGGGTGGTAAAGTAGGACATATACGTGATGTTGATCTCGACTTGGTGTCCTACTTCGAGTTAGTTGGGTTGTTCAAAGATAACAAAATAATGTGGAGTAAAGGTGATGAGATGTTCTATTTGAGGCATGGTACAAGGAATGTCATATGGGATTCATTGGTTAAAATTCATGGTGACAAGAACATTGAACATATGATAACTGCTTACGAGGGTACGAACAGGGATTTTGTGTTGTATTTGTCACACAAAGACTCTATAAATCAAAGTGAAGAGCCAAATGTGGTTGTTAATGAGCCAAATGTGGTTGATGGATTTGCTGAAAATATGGTAGATACGGAGGCATATGGTGATGTGGGTTCTACAAGTGATGTTGAAGTTCCTGAAAATGGTGAATTTAGAGAAGGAAAATGGGCTTTCATAGACTATTTGCATTTGAATGGTTCGAAGGATGATGGTGGTAGTGACAACACATACAACGAGCCAATGGAAGAAGAATCTGTAGAATTTCCCTTGTTTGATGAAGAGATGCAACTTGATTTGTTCACTACAAACAGTAAAGATGGAGAATTAGTACAAATAACCAAGCAAAAGAGAAAAAAACAAGTTGCAAAAGGAAAGAGGAAAGGAAAGGCTAAGTTTCACAACAGCTTGTGTGAACTTGATTTGTTAGAGGAAACAGACTTGCATGTAGCTACAAGTGATGACAGTGATTAAGGTAGGGTTCCGGCACCGAGTCTTGGTCTTGATACTGACCTTGAGAATGTGAAGTTGAAGTCGTATCAAAATGTAGGTACTGCGAAGAGGTTTAGACAAGTTGCAAGAGAAATAGAAATTAGAGAGGGTAGGAATGTAGAGTTGGTGAAGAATGAGCCTACAAGGGTGACAGTTGAGTGTTGTAATCAGCAATGCCAATACAGGTTACATGCTAGCTTGGTGCTTGATACTGGTGATTTCATGTTGAAGAGTTCTAACTTTGAGTATACGTGTGCTTCTAATTATAGTCAAATGCATGTATCATCAAGATGGATTTTGACTAAGTTTATGGACAGGATACGCTCGAACCCTAATTATCTCGCTGGAAGTCTAATCAAAAACATTGCCAAGGAATATAATGTGGACATATCTTTGAATCCAGCTTACAAAGTGAAGAAGGATGAGATGACACGGATGTATGGAGACTACAAGAAACAGTATGGTCAAATGTGGGATTATTGTAATTCATTATTAAAGGCCAATGTAGGGAGGATTGTGTGAAACTCAAGTTTGAGGTTAAGCGAAGGGAAGTTAATGAGTACAGATTTCAAAGGATTTTCATTTCATTTGCAGCAACTAGAGAAACCTTCATATCTGGTTGTAGGAATGTGATTGGATTGGATGACACTTTCTTAAAGAGTGCATATGGAGGCATACTTCTCACTGCCACGACTAATGATGGTAATAACAATTGCTTGCTAATAGCTTACGCGGTTGTAGAAAATTAGTGCTATACCATGTGGAGATGGTTTATGGACCACCTTGTTGACTACATTGGTGATGAGTGGTGTTTCATCTCTGATCGTCAGAAGCAATGGTTCCTTATATGTTGTTAATAAGATATATCATTGTGTTTGACTTGTTTTCAGACTTCATTGTTGGTTTTTTTGTTTGTCAGGGTTTGCAAAAAATATTTGAAAAAGACATGGAAGGATGCGATTGGAGAATTTGTTGCCGCCATTTATATGCAAATTTTCGGGATCAAGGGTTCGGAGGT
Source organism: Pelargonium cotyledonis (assembly GCA_036897625.1). Classification (NCBI taxonomy): domain Eukaryota; kingdom Viridiplantae; phylum Streptophyta; class Magnoliopsida; order Geraniales; family Geraniaceae; genus Pelargonium; species Pelargonium cotyledonis. Next base: position 1,347 of record JAYMTA010006170.1, on the reverse strand, counting down.
AGTGTGTTGAAGGAACTACTATGGAATTCTGCCTGATCGTATTGTGAAGTAGATTTTCAGCATTATATGAGAGAGATAGCCAAATGCAATGCTGAAGCATGAGAGTATTTGGATGCCATAAATCCTCGGCAATGGAGCATACACACATTCAATGTATGGACCAACTCTAATGAGCTTACCAACAATTCGGCTGAGTTATTCAACAAAGATATATTGGACTTGAGGACTAAACCTATCATCACCATGCTTGAGGGCATCAGAGCAATGGTCAAGCTGAAGTTTCAACAGAAGAGAGAGGGAGCTGCAAACCACACATTAGCCAATACACCACTTGCACTCGAGAGACTAAATGAATCTATACAAGCAAGTAAGTATTGCAAGGCTCTGTACTCGGGGAAAGGTAAATATCAAGTGGAAGATAGAGACAAGAGATGGGTGGTTAACATAATCAACAAGGTACGTGGATGTGGATTTTGGGAGCTTGTAGGTATTCCTTGTAGGCATGCAGTTAGTGCACTACAATTGAGTGGTGAGTCACATGAATCATATATATCAAGGTATTATTCATTAGAGTTGTATAGGAAATGTTACGAAGGCATTATAAAGCCACTTCCAAGCTCAGCTCAGTGGGAGAGAACTGGCTTGACACCACTAGGTTCACCATATGTGAAGCCCAAAACTGGTCGTCCATGTCATGAAAGAAGAAAGTCAAAGAATGAGATAGCTGACAAGCCTAGGACAATGGTCAAATCACAAAGATGTTCTAATTGCAAAGAGGTAGGTCACAAATATGTGCATTGTCTATAGGAGCTTGCTGATGGTTTGAAGATTCGCAAGAGGCCATCAAGAGCAAAAAAAAAAAAAAAAGTTGTTGCTAGTAACACTACTATACCTAATAGTGAGGTAATTTTTTGAATTTCTTATGTTAGTTTTTGGTTTATTAATAGATTGTTAAGAATTTATTGTTCATGTTTGGATATAGGGTTTTGCAAATACTGAGGCTGCTACTAATGCACCTACTGATGATACACATCAATATGCTATTGAGCAACCTGATGCACTTGTTGTTGTAGCTAAGGAAGCATCTATCTTGAGGAAGCACAAAAAAGTGCAAAGGCCACCTAAGATGACTCCTTACATAGGAAAAAGAAGAAAGATCACTTCACGTGATGAGGTAATATTTTCTGAAAATGTAAGACTAATTAGTTTAGTAAGCATTATTTGATACTATGAAATGTTAAGAATTTGCTGTTCATGATTGAGAACATGGTTGTTCAAACATTGAGGCAGCAAGTAACTACCCTAGATTTGTTAATAATAACATTGGAATGGGCATTGTGTATGAGG
>JAYMTA010006169.1:0-10668 GCA_036897625.1 Pelargonium cotyledonis | reverse complement strand
CATTAAAGTACACTATTAGAAACAATATTAATAAACTGTATGGAATAACGTACTATTCGTAACAAGGTTCGAAATTTGTGTTGCCAATGCATAGTCATCATCGTTTATTCCCAACAACTGGATGCAACATTTAGTTTTTTATGTTGCTAATGGGGGTCAAAACTGGTAGTGCCACTATCATATTTAGCTCATTATCTTAATATTTTTCCTATGTAGAACAATTAATCACTTCAACGTATATAGTCTAACAATTCTTATGATATAAACAAATATTTTAATATTGATCTAAATATTTTTAATATTCGTCAGAACATTTTGAAAAACGAGTATAAAAAATGTAAGGGTACCGAAGTTTCATTTACCCTAGCTTAATTTCGAAATGCTACACTTTAAAGTAATAAAATGAGGTCGCGAGTCTGAAATTTTCATAGTCTTATGTATATATGTTGGACCTACATGTTGCATCAAACATTTGTTACACAGTTCTAAGGATTTTGTTTGGCTCATATTATGATACTGACTTGTGTGTTTAGACACTTGTATTTCCTACTTGGTTGGTCCGTCTATTTTTGCCTTGGTGAAAGAGAAAAAAAACAACGTAAACACAAGAGGTCATTGGCTACAAAGGGTCGCCCATCTCTGAATGTTGGGTCGAGGTTTGCACCCGTCTCCCCTTTACGGAAATTCAAGTGTGTTGATTGCTCTTTCATCGCCATTTATATTTCCAACTTGGTTTGTGAGGCCGGTGGGGAGTTGTTTGTCCATTGTTGCACTTGACGCCCCATCCAGCAGCTTTAGGTGCGAACATGTTTTCTCCTATCTCGACAAACTTCTTTTGGATTATTTTTGGGTCTTGGAAGAAGACCTTCCTCTAATATTCAAGATGTTGTCCTTTGATACAAGAGTGAACTAGTTATTTTCAGGGTATTGTGGTGCTCTCTTTTCAATGATATAGGTAGCTTTAAGCATGTTGTCGCTACATTTGTGACTTTTGGTCTAGTCGTGATTCTTACCTTATGTAGTTTTCTTATTTTGACTGGTTCGCCAAGATATCTGTTAGGATCGAAATGATCTGATGGACAAATATTTAGAGAAAGGAAATAAAATGAAATCAAAACTAGACACTAAATTTTACATGGAAACTCACAAAATATTAATGGTAAGAACCACGAGCAAGATAAAAGAATAATAATGTCAAAGATATCCAACATATTGTGGGATATGTCCAGCCATATGTTCAATATTTCTCCCACTTGAAAACTAGAGTGAGAATCAATCAGGTTCACCCATGTTACCATGTTATGTTGCTTATGTCTCGGCTAGGCCATACAAGGATCGACACCATGTGTAGTTGTCCTAATCAATTTATCAGCTTAGTCAACACATTCTACCTTACCATGTTATGTTGTTTATGTCTCGGCTAGGCCATACAAGGATCGACACCATGTGTAGTTGTCCTAATTAATTTATTTGCTTAGTCAGTGCATTTGCTAGGCTATCATTTGCGTGGATTTTCTGCACATTCATGCTTCCCTCTTCCTTCTTTACAAGCTTATGTAGCTGCCATGTATTCTGCTATCGTAGTAGATAGCGCTAGAGTTGACTGCAATTTTGAATCTCAACTTACAACTCATCTTGCAAGTGTAAAAAAATATCCCCTAGTGGATTTTCTTTTGTCCATATCACATGCAAAGTCTACATCATCATAACCACTGACAGTAAATTCTGATCCTTCATAACATAAAGTAACATTTGAGGTAGCCTTGACATATGTAAGGATTCACTTCACCGCACTCCAATGCTCCCTTCCTGGATTCTTCATGTATCGACTAATTGCTCCCACTGCTTGTGCAATGTCTAGTTTAGTACAAACCATAGCGAGCATTAAACTCTCTATTGCTAATGCATATGGTACTCGAGACATTTGCATCATCTTCGCTTCATTACTATTGGACACATCTCTTAGGATTACTTGAAATTAACAGGAAGAGGGGTAGATATTGGCTTACAATCTTGCATATTGAAGTGATGAAGAATTTTATTAAAATAATCTTCTCAAATAGCCAAATCTTCTTATTATCTATGTCTCAGTAAATTTGCATCCCTAAAATCTTGTTTGCTGGAGCCAAGTCATTCATATCAAACTTCCTAGCCAATTGTGCTTTCAATTCTTGGACCCGACCATTGTTGGGGCGTGCAACCAACATGTCGTTCACATACAACAACAAGATGATAAAATATTCCACGACAAACTTCTTATAGTAAGCACAAGGGTCATTAATGAATCTATTGTAATCAAGCCTCGGGATATACAAATCAAATCACATGTACTAACATTTCGTGCTTGTTTGAGACCACACATATATTTTTTTAACCTGCAAACTAAATTCTCTTTGTTTTTTTCTTTAAAACTTTCATGATATAGCATATAGATATCCTTTTTGAGATCACCATGGAGAAAAGTTTTTTCATATCTAGTTGCTCTAGATGTAGGTCAGCACCGCGTTCTTCTCAGATCGATCCAAGGTTTTGAATTGATAAGTTTCCACTGGCTTCATCTCATCCACCATCCCAAAGAGTTATTTTATCACAACATGGTTGTTCCCTGAATCCAAGAATTCTGTGACTCCTTTTTAGAATTCCATTCAAGGGATCCTCATCCAAAAAGTAGAACATATCTTAAGGCTCTATTAAACTTATGGCATTAACTTGATGAGAGGTCGAGACTGATTTATCATTGTGAGTCATGGTCTACTGTCATGCTCAACTCTTCATCTCTTACGTTAATTACTGTATCAGCAGTTGCCGAAAAGGGTCGCCCTAAGATAAGAGGAACTCTTGGATTGATTTTAAAGTCTAGAACTTTGAAATCTGCGGGAAAGATAAAATCTTCATCCTTTACCAATATGTTCTCTATTACCCCATATGAGTAGACTATTGATATGTCGGTTAAGTGAAGAATCATTGTTGTCTTCTTCAAATAGACAAGGCTTAATGTCTAGTACATGAAAAGTGGCATGAGGTTGACTCCTGCTCCTAAGTCATAAAGAGCTCTGACCTCTTGCTCCTCTCCAATTAATTGTACATCATATAGTAAAACTATTAGGGTCTTTTTACTTTGTACGAATATTTTGTTAAATGATGGCACTATATTCACTATTGAGTTAAATTGTCATAGTTTCTTCTACCTTTCTCTTTTTAGATAATATATTTTTTAATAACTTTCGGTAAACAAACATTTGCTCAATAGCTTTAACTAGTGGAATGTTGATGGTCAGTCTTTTTAAGATCTCTAAAAGCTTTTAGAACTGTTTGTCATCCTTCACCTTGCTAAATCTTTGAGGATAAGTAGAAGGTGGTCGGTATACTTCAGGTTCTGGCCTTTTCTTCTCAATAATCTTTTTCAATGTTGCATACTTTCTCAAGTCCTGGCCAAAATTGATTTCCTCATCCTCATTTATCCTCATATCTTTATACTTCTCCACCACTCTTGGTGGTGGTTGTTCTTGTTCTGTCAGAGCCTTTCCGGATCGCAGGGTGATCTCGTCAAGTTCTTGGGCCATGAGTCCCATTTTCTTTTTCATACTTCTTTGTTCCACTTACAAAATCTCTATATCTTCTCTCCCTTTCTTGTAGTCATGGACAATAATATCAATGAATGCCTTCATCATTGAGTCGAATGAGAAAGTTGATTGCGGAGGTGCTTGAGGAGCTACCTCAACTACGTTCAAGTCTTTCTTTGGTTGAAACATCTTTTTTTATTCTCCAAGATGCTCCCAAGCTGATCTTGACTCCTCAGGCATTACTGCGCCATGTCCTCCATCAACTGTCTTGTTTTGGGCCATCATTTCGATGATATGGCGCCTCCTCTCAGGTGTCAAAATCATCATTGACCCACCGCCAGTTGCGTTGAGGTTTTTGACTGATGAGATTCAGACCGTGATAAGATGCACGAATTTGATCTAGCTCGAAAACACCATGATTTGGACATTCTTCAATGAGTCCTTTAAATCGTTCCCAAGCTTCATGGAATGACTCACCCTCACCCTGCTTTGCAGTGGTTGATTGCCATGATCAACTTCTTTCTTTCTTCCTAGGACGAGAATTTATCAATGAATCTCTGTTCTAGAATTTCCCAAGTGGAAATTGCGTCCAAGAGAAGGGATTGATACCAATCCAATGTCTGGAGAGTGTAGTAAAATAAATTTCTCGCCATACCATTTTGGTCGGACTTGAAATTACCCAAGGTACCTAATACTCCCATATACCTCTTAATATGTCCCAGCGGGTCATCTTCTTCGTTACCTCTGAACTTTCCAATCGTTTCTACCGCAGTGATCATAACTGGTTTAAGCTCGAAAGTTCTGAGCTTTTGAGACACTTTATGATTCTAGTCTTCATACAAGTGCTCGACAACAGAATTGGGTGTATCCCATATTTTGCGATTTATGGCAGCGATCCTCTACTGCTCTTGTTGCTTCTACAATTGCCGGTTTAACTGGTCTTGCGCAGTAGCCTTCTGCTGTTACCATAATAAAAAATTGATGTTGTTGGGAAGTATCGATAAATGTGTGGGCTCCAGTAGCAGCTTCAAACAATGGGGTTTGTATCTCCCCATTATTTGGAAACCCCCCAAACTTAGGGTCTACACTGCCCCCTAAACCATTACAGGTTGGCGTCTCTATGTGAGACGTGCTATTAATGGATTAGAGCAGTGTGAATAAACTAACAAGACTAGTCTACCAACAATCCTAATTCACCGACTACCTAGTCCCCGGCAACGGCGCCAAAAATTTGGTGTGAAAATCTGGAAAGTGCACTACAGTCAACCCTGTAATAAAGGACTCATGAAAGTTCGAGTATCGATCTTCAGGGACAGAGTAGGTGTTATTGAGATTTTCAATTCAACTAGTCTAGATCTACGAAAACAATAAACAGTATTCTTGGGGAAAATTTGTTTTGCACACAATGTGTAGTTGAACAAATGTAAAACTTAAATAACGAATACTGAATAACACAATCACGAGAGAGCTTGGGTTAGGATATGATTAAGGAAGATATTATGCAATTGATTCATTAATTAATAAGATGAGTTACCATTGGAATTGCCCAACCATATTTGTAGTTAGTAACTCTTTTTGAGGTACTTACTAAAACTTAGACTGCACATGTGGCCATTATTAATGATTCTCACATGATCACACTCTCCAAGCATTTTGTGCATGGAGAGTATACACAACCTAGCATGACGATTTGGCTAGTGGGTGAAGACTAACCTAAGGCATGCTCGATCCACATAGAACAACTTCTTTGTGAGGATGAACTTCACGCTACGATTATGTGTTATGGTCCCGTCGAATCACACACAAACATTACGAATAGTAAACCACAGAAATTTCAAACTAATCTAACTCACATAATCATTCATTCATACAATCACATAATATACATCAAATCACATCCTAACACACTAGTAAACTTAGTCGACCTTCTCATAGACAAGGAACAATTGGTAAAACAAACTTTACTTTCGAAAACATGCATAAGTGAATAATGAAATCCAAATCTCATACAAAGTAATTGATCTAAATTTGAAGTTTAACAATTATTCAAACAACTAAAGTAAAATAGGTTCAAACTTACAAATCCCAACAAAAGGGAACAAGTCTATCAAGCACTTTGATGTTGAAAACACCAAACCTGTGGCATTGGAGTTGTCATGCCTCCTCCTCCTTCAATGGAAGCCTTGACCCTTTGTTTCTCTCTCTAAAATCGTGTAGGAAATGTGAATGACGGCTGAAAAATCCTAGCTCCCTTTTTGAAGCCCGCACTTTCCTCTTTATAAACACCAGAAACGACGTAACTATTTGTTTGAAGTTGATGCATCCGTGTTGTTGGCGTTGCGGCGTGGATCAGTTTATGTTGTAGTGCCAAGTTTGCACTCCTCTTTCGCTCATTTTCTCCATCCGGGCTCCCCTCCTTAGCGTATATTTGCTTGTACATACCTGAAATTGACAATAAAAATAACACAAACGTAATATGCACTAAAAATGAGCAAAACAAGCATAAAAATATGAGCAAAACACATAAAAACCACAAAATGTGTCACAAGCGAATGATGATGATACTTTGGGCGTAATGTGATAAAAACATAAGAATTCCAGCCCAAATCGAGGTAAAATACACAAGGATCATGCTACTTTTGGCATAATTTAGGGCCAGATAACACGTACAAAAACGAGTTATCAATATGCTCATATCGGAGTGATAGTCTTCTGGCGATGGCCGTTTGCAGCTCCAACTCTGACGAGGTTGCAGCTTGAAACCGCCATCGTCGTCTCTGTCTCAGATATTGAGTGACTTAACGATTGTGAAGACGACTATCACCAAAGAAGATGGAGTGATGTTGAACGAAGATGGAATTTTCGCCGAAGATGAAGTCGAAGTTGATTCTATTGAAGATGAAACTAGAGATGATTCCGCCGGTGCCGAGAGATTCAGTTGGAATTTGAATGGTTTGAGTGATAATGAGTGACAATGGTGACTGGTCAGATCATTCAGGTTAGTGGGATCAGGGATGTGTTAGGTTAGGTTAGTGAAAGTGAGGGTTAGGTCAGTGGTGGAGAAAGTAATGTTCATCAAGATAAAACCATAAGGGCATTTGTGCCATTTTGGAAAAAAGAATATACATGTGCAATGCACGTGACACGATTAGTGATGTTTTCCTTCAGTTTGGATGGACGGAAGGGGTTCTGGATAGATTAGGTTGCTCAAATGTTAAAAAAAAGTCAAAAATAGTTCATTGCAAAATGTGTCAACTACAGTATAATAATCAGTAATTATCTCTTACTTCAATTCCTTTGTATGTAGTCCTTCAGGATACACGTGTTTTTCTTTTTGTCTGTTTTTTTGGTGATTTGCAATAATTATTTTGTGACCTTAAGATATACTCCCTCCTTCCCAAAATGAGTGTCCTGTTTATCTAAATTTTTTGTCCCAAAATGAGTGTCCTGATTCTATTTTTAGGTTATTATATTATTGTTTTTCCCATATTACCCTTATCATTTATGCACTAAAGAATTGCACATTGGCAGATCTACACATGCACATGGGGTATAGGCAGGAAAGTGAGAGTAATATTAGAAAGACATTAAATTATTTGGTAATTCTTAATTTTTGCAAAAAATTAAAACATGACACTCATTTTAGGACGAATGGAGTATATGATTTCCATCTTGCATAATTGATTTTCCACCTTCATACTTCTGCCTTATTTGCTTCAGCCAATGTTTTCAAAATCGATCTGGACCGGACGGTCCGCCTGGTTGAATCGGGACCCGGTGACCCCAACGGTCCTGGCCACATGTTATTCGGTCAAACCGGTGAAAACTGGTCAAAATAATGGCAAATTTACTGGTTTGTCCGGTGCTATTTTTGTCATTAACTTTTGGGCTTGATTGTCGAGTTCACGTTTGAGCATTGAAAGAAAAAGTTGGGCCATGCAGCCACCAGCCCATATAAAGTTAAAAAAAAATAAAAATGAAACATAAGAGAAAGTAAAGGATAAAAAACAAAACCCTAAAACTAATATCATATTCTCATCTAACTTCTTCTTTTTCTTCTTCTTCTTCTTCTTCTTTGGAAGTTGGAAGAAGAGAGATATAAATTGGCTATGAAAATTTTCAACAGTTGCAGATTTGCTTCTCTTAAAAATTGTAGAAACACTTTGAATCTCTTTTACTATTTGTGAGATTTCAAGTTTGTAAAGAAATTAGATTTAAACCTCTTTTAATCTTTGTGAAGTATGGACTTATGGTGAGATTTTGGAATCAAACAAATCAAATATAACTAAACATACATTTATATATCATCCCTAAAAATTTAATTATGTATGAATTTCTTTTATAAAAAAGTACGACCTGGCCGGTTGACTCAATTGAACCGGTTGAGCCGGAGAGCCGGTGGCATGACCGGACCAGCCTCCAGATCGGTTTTTAAAACATTGGTTTCAACATCTCACAAATTTTAACTTGCCCTTCAGCATCTCCCAAACATTCCTGCTACAAAAATTAAACTATAATAAATATTATTTAAAAAAAAAAAAAAAAGGTCCCAGTTGAACGTTTGAACAAAATGTTACTAATTTTCAAGTGTAAAATCACAAAAATATATTATAGAAAATATATGAGGATTTTAATCCAAACAATTTTTTTTTTTTAATAAACAAGTATATCAACCGAGACTCGAACTTGAGAGTAACAAACACCTTAAACTAATTGCTCCGATGACAGTGGGTAATCCAAACAATTTTCAAACCAAAAATCTAATACAAACCTGCCTATGTCGGTTTTGATAGTAAAACTGAAAATGAAAAGACAATGGTGAAACAAAATTTATCAATGGAAAAACCCAGATTCAAGACATTAATGCTAGGTCATTCTCTTCCATTGAAAAGGCATATCAGAGTGCATAATTTCTTTTCTTACAATAATTTTTTTTGATAGATTTCTTACAATAATTTAAACATGCTGAAAACAAAACAGATAAAGTTGCACAAGTGACAGATATATGCCAATTTGAAACACAACAAAGCAGAATTTGCTAACTATCAGTTTCCCTTTTGGAAGGCATACTTGGTGTGGGGGATCGTCCAATGGGAATCTAAGGTCAAGTTTTTGTTGCAGGCCTCACCAGCCCCAATCCCGAACCACTGCCTAGATGTTTGAAGTCTCTTGCTTCCAGATGATCCCCATGGCCAGCAAAGCCTGTCCCTCCCTTCTTCAAGCCAACCAAATCCCTCTCTTTACATCCCTTGTTGCACACAAGACAAACCTTATCAACAGCCATAAATTTATCGGCACACTTCTTGCAGAACACGTGCCCACATGTGCTGAGAGCCACAAGTGACAATGTGTTGGTCAGAGTAACCTTGCAGCTAGGGCAGATGAAGGTCTTACCAAGAGAACTGGATTTTTTTTCGCTAGTGTCCTCTGTGAACTGGATAGGGAATAGGCTCTTCAGCTTCAGTTTCTCATTGCCTTCTGGACATACAGTACTCGTGGAGGGGGCATCCACCTTCACAGGAGCTTCAGGTGTTGCAGATGGAAGCCAAAATGCTTTCATAGTTCGAAGAGCTTCCTCCTCATAAGATGTAACCTTCACACTGTTCGCCCCATGAAAACCACCATTTTTGTCTTGGCCGTGGTTCCTATCAGTGTACTGAGGCACTGCACCATGATTCTGCTGATCAAATGCATCAAGCTCTCTGGCTTTTTGCAGTGACAGCCGTTCCTCTTCTTCTTCTTTCTCTTGCTTCTTCTGAGAAGCATGGGCAGCTAACTTCCTGCCCAATAAGAAAAAACACATGGTTCACGATAGGATTCACAACTTATAAAGTTTGGTGACAGCACAATAAGACAGAAAGGATTCTGATTCTTGACGTGAAGAATTCAATCATTCATTTATCTGGAACACTATAACCGATCTTTGCATAGCCAATACCATGTTAATCCTTTCCTTTAAAATCCATATAAGACGTCTTATCATAAAAATAAAAAATAAAAACTAGAACAGAGAAGACACATGCTACAGCCTACAAGCAATTGTGATTCGTTATTAGAAAAAAGGACTTGGTTAATAAATGGAAACCATTATCTAACAACACATATATAACAATCTCATCAATCCCTTAATGTTTGTTTGGATTCTTAGATTTGATTCGAAATTCTACATTGGAGCAAAATCCAAAACTTTGATGCCATAAGAATATAGATTTGGCCCAATCCCAATAGTAATAAAAAACATGCCTAGAAGATAGAAGTTCAAATTACAGTTCTCACCACTCAGTTGAAATTTTATGGTTTCTCAAACATTTTATTTGGATTTAAATACCAGAATTCCAAATTCAAAAATTGAAACCATGAAATTCAAATCAAATTAAAGAATTCATACACAATCAAACAATATTCCAAATATCATCAACAAAGTACAAGACACACTAAGATTAAAAAAGGAATTCCATTTGGCATCACCATAGTTATTAATGGCGCGGCACACCTAAGGTGCATGGCGCGGCACACCTATGGCGCCATACGACTTATGTGGCGTGGCAATTTACTAAAGGCGCGCCATTTCAGCGCCATATGCCAAGGCGCACGGCGTGGCAAGGCACAAGAAAGGCGTGGCAAGGCACAAGAAAGGCACGCCATATGAAAATTGTACATCAATTAGGGTATTTTTGTGTGTTTAGTTGAAAATTCAAATCCTTTATTCATTATTCAATCTACTCGTTTATAACTGAATCAATCAGATTTCAAATATAAGAGAAAAAAAAAAAAAAAGTCTGATCACAATGACTTTCCTTATTCTACAAAGTTTTGACCTTCCGATTTCTGAAAATTTCAATTAGACGATCACAATACCACATTATAAATACCTAATCCCAACAGCAAATAGTAATTCTCTTTTTGAAGAGGATGAATACATAGATATTTAGATTTAACATTTCATATTTCGTTTTAGAGCTTTCGCGTAATGACTAATGATGATGACTTTTATAAATTATATCAATTGTATCATGAACTTATTTGCATAATGTGAGATGATAATTTATTAAATATTTCGTTTTAGAGCTTTCGCGTAATGACTAATGATGATGACTTTTATAAA
>JAYMTA010006168.1:0-10668 GCA_036897625.1 Pelargonium cotyledonis | reverse complement strand
GAGGTAGGCTAGGCAAGCATGGAGAGCTAGTTCAGGCGAGCACGTCCAACTCAAGTTGGTCCCGGGTCAGGCGACCTAGACGTTTTTGTCCTACCACGTGGTACTTTCTGAGTCGTTGAAAGACTTATGATTTTTTGGGTAACATCAATTGTTTAGTTTGTTCCTGTTTGTTAGGAGATTTGTTATTCATGTTCTGTTATCATGCCAATATCTTAGGTCCATAACTTTAGTAAATTGTTAGTATCACGCTTTTAAATAGCGTTGGCTGATAATAAATAATATATGCTTTCAACCATTAGAAAATGTAGTTTCCTAATTCTCTTGCAGTAATTCAAAATTTTCCTTACTGATTCTAAATAACAACATTTGGTATCAGAGCTCTCTTCTAACGGGACCTGTGTGTGAGTTTCAACTATCATGGAGGCCGAAGCCAATATCTCCTCAATTGCTCCGCCGGTGATTGACAGAGACAATTATCATATTTGGGTAGTACACATGAAGATATACATGGAGGCTTTGGATCTTTTGAAAGCAATAGAAGGAGATGATGATGCCCTTGTTCTTCCAAACAATCCTATCATGGCTCAAATCAAGTCACACAAGGAGAAGAAGATAAAGAGGTATAAGGAAAAAGCTTGTTTGTTTCCTGCAGTCTCTTCTATAATCTCCACTCGTATCATGTCTTTGAATATAGAAAAAGCCATTTGGAAGTATATATCTCAAGGCAGAAGATGAGGGAGATGAAAGAATAAGAGGAATGCAAGTTATAAACTTGATCCGGGACTTTGAAAAGCAGAAGATGAAGGAAACAGAGTCCATCAAAGAGTATTATGATAGATTGCATAGTATTACAATCAATATCATATTACTTGGGACTACATTGCCAGATTCAAGGATTGTGGAAAAAATCCTTGTTACTGTGCCTTAAAGATTTGAGGCATCAATTACAACCTTAGAAAATACTAAGTACTTGTCAAATATTACTCATGCAGAACTTCTAAATATGTTGCAGGCACAAGAACAACAAAGAGCTTTGAGGCAAGACGGCATTGTCGAAGGAGACTCACACGTCAAGTATCATGAGATTGCAAGAAGTAACAAGAAGGAGAAATTTAGAACTAATGCTAACAATAGAAGTGGAGCTAGAAACTAGAGTCGTTAAATGGGTTTTAGGCCCGCGGGGCCAAACCAGACCGTCCGCTTAATTATACCATTTAGGCCGAACCACTAGACCCTCGAGCACTTGCACGCACCCGCGACCCGCGTAATAATTAAATAGTAATACTAATAGTTTGATAGCAAACTCAAAGAATAAAGACAACAAAACGTTCATAAACGAAGTTAGCATGGAGAACATACACACATTCATTAGAAAGAAGTTCATATCCGATAGTGACAATTCAAATTCAAATTTTGGATCAAATTAGATTTACATACACACACATGCACACATTCAAAACTAGTTGTGATAATTCGAACTTCATATCATATTTCAATTTATACTTCTGAATGCAGATTTATAAATAAAAATTGGAATATGATCCGAAAGGAGTTCGAATATGATGTAATCGAATATGATCCGAAAGGAGTTCGGAATGTGCGTGTGTGTGTGTGTGTGCGTCGTGTGTGTTTATAACCGAATGTGACAATTTGAATTTCAAATTCGGATACACATACACAGACACGCATTAAAAACTAGTTGTGGCGATTTACATTTAGTTAGTTTAGTTATTTATTTAAGTTTCAATTTTTGTTAAATAATTTTTTTTAAGTTACTTTCATATTAAATTATTTTGATTCAATTCTTATTAATTAGTTACATTATGAATTTAATTAACTAATATATATAAGTATATGTACATGACACATTTAAAATTTTCAGCATAATCAAATTCATGTTAAAATTGTGATTACTAATTCAGCATGTTAAATTATCGAATTGTGTTCGTGTCGAATTTCAAGTGTCTGCGAGACCGAATCCAAGTTGCCGCCTCTATGTAAATGTAATTTTATGTTACACCTCCCTACACTTCACAACTAAATGGAGTTAGTGAGAGGCGGAATCGATACATCATGGAGATGGCGAGATGCATGTTGCAAGAGATGAATTCGCCAAAGAAATTCAGGGCAGAGGCAGAAAGTATTGTTGTTCTATTCAAAATAGGCTCCATACAAGAGCAGTGAAAGATCAAATACCATTCGAGGCTTGATATGGTTACAAACCATCTCTTCAATTTCTCAAATTTTTTGGTTGCTTGTGCTTCACTTATAATCCAAAGAGCAAACATGATAAGTTGGATAAAAGAGCATCTATGGGAGTTTTTATAGGCTACAAGTCTGTCAGCAAAGCTTATAAAATCTTCAAACCTTAGAAAGGAAGCATTATTGTGAGTCGGGATGTGAACTTTGTGGAAGATGAAGAATGAAATTGGGATGATACAAAAAAGACAAATCAAGCCTCAAAACATCTAAAGTTTACACTTCCAGTTTCAAACATGAAAGCACTTGGATATGAAGATTGGTTGAATGAAATAATGGATGACGTTCCGGTTAGAGGTATTAGACAACTCTTTTATGTCTATGAAAGATGCCACATTTATGTGTGTGGAGCTGCAAATTTTGATCAGGCAAAGAAAAATCAAAACTGGGGAGGTGCCATGCAGGAGGAGCTGTCAATGATCCAATAAACAAAACTTGGGTTCTCGTGGAAAGACCTCAAGGCAGGGAAGTGATTGGGTCAAGTGGGAATACAGAACTAAGCTTAATGCCAATGGTTCTATTAACAAATAAAAAGCAAGACTTGTGGTAAAAGGCTACGCTCAAGTTTTTGGTGTGGTCTACTTAGAGACCTTCGCATCGGTTGCTCAGTTGGATATCATTAGACTAATACTTGTTGTTGTTGCTCAAAATAATTGGAGAGTCTATCAACTTGACGTCAAATACGCTTTCTTGAATGGTTTCTTAGAGGAAGAAATATATGTTGAGCAACCCGAAGGCTTTGTGAAAAACGGGGAAGAAGATAAGGTATATCTTCTTTAGAAGGCTCTTTACAGTTTGAAATAAGCTCTAAGAGCTTGGTAAAGCAGAATCGATAAACACTTGCTGAATTTAAAATTTTCTAAAAGCTTATCAGAATCAACATTGTATGTCAAACAAAATGGAGGCAATATTCTAGTTGTTTCACTATATGTTGATGACTTGCTTAAGACATGAAGGAGCACCAGTCTAATAGGGAAGTTTAAACAAGAGATGATGGAGGTTTTTAAGATCACAGATCTTGGTTTGATGACATTCTTTCTTGGAATGGAAGTCAAACAATGTGAGCATGAAGTCTTCACCTGTCAAAAGAAGTATGCCACGAAAATTTTATAAAAAATTCAAAGTTGAAGAATGCAATGAAATGAGTATTCCTATGAATTAAAAGGCAAAACTCATTAACAATGATGGATCAGAGAAGACAGATCGATCTTATTTTAGAAGCATGATCGGCTGCTTGATGTATCTCACGGCAACATGGTCTGGCATTTTGAATGTTGTAAGTATCTTGTCTCGGTTTATGCATTGTGCAAGTGAATTGCATTCCAAAGATGCAAAGAGGGTGATTTGATATGTCAAAGGCACTGTGACTTTGGCATTAAATTCACAATAAGCAAAGAGTTGAAGCTGGTCGGTTTCTCAGATAGTGATTGGGGTGCATCCACTGATGATATGAGGAGCACCTCAAGCTATTGTTTCACACTTGGCTCTGGTGTTTTCTCATGGAGCTCGAAAAAGCAAGAAAAAGTTGCAACAATTATTGTTAATCAAGCTTTGTGGCTGAGGAAATTTTAATTGATCTTAGCTTGGAGAAAAAGAGTAGCACAAAGATTTTTGTTGAAAATCAAGTTGTTATCGCTATTTCGCACAATCATGTGTTTCATGGAAAAACTAAGAATTTCAATATTAAGTTATTATTCTTAAGGGAAGTACAAAAAGAAGGGGATGTTGTTCTTGTTTATTGCAAAACGGAAGACTAAGTTGCTGGTATCTTCATCAAGCCACTGCCTGATTTTTTGAGGACACAACTTGGAGTCTGCTGCTCCTAAACCAAGGAGGAGTGTTAGATGATGCGTTTAGGACTATTGAGTCAATTATTGTTTAGTTTTTTCATGTTCGTTAGGAGATTTGTTATCCAGGTTCTGCTATCATGCCAATATCTTACGTCCATGATTTTAGTAAGTTGGTACTTTCATGCTTTTAAATAGAGTTTGTTGATAATAAAGAATATATACATTTCAACCATTAGAAAGTGCATTTTACTAATTCTCTTGCAGTAATTCAAAAGTTCTTTTACTCTGATTCTATATAACAACAATTCTCAAGTAATCAAGAAAAATGTTGAAAAGTGGCTTACAGATATTGAGAAGGTCATGGAGTATACTAAAAAAATCGAATGATGAACTGAACCAAAATAGTATTTGTGTAGGTGTTTGGGTTGATATATGGAGCAAAAAAGCGACATTGCAAAAAGTCATTGTTAAGAAGCTTTATGATGAGGGTAAATTTGATCGAGTGGCGCACCCTGTTACTATTTCTCAAGACTTGGGGTTATCACTCTCTAGAGATTTTGTTCTATCAGAGTTTGCAACATTATCATTTCAAGAGATCATGGAGGCATTGATGAAAGATAATGTCAATGAGATTGGGTGATTAGGTTATGCGACAAGGGAGACATTGGGAAAAACAACAATAGCAAAACATCCAAGTGGCTAATAAGAAGGTTGAAGGTTGAAGAACTTTGATTGAGTGATCATGGTCATTGTTTCCCAAACTGTAGAAGTAAGAAGAATACATGGTGTAATAGATAACTTTTTGAATCTTGAACTAAAACAAGAGTGCAAATAAGGAAAAGCTAGCCAGTTGAGCAAGAGAATGAAATAATCCTTGATGACGTGTGGAAAAAGTTGTACTTAACTCGATGTTTCCATGTCTGCACTTTTATGGATAATCGAACAAGCAAATGACTAAATTTATTTTGTTGTTGTTATGCTAAATCTTTATGGAAGGTCATAAGATTGACATGGAAGATTTGACTAGATTTGTATATGGAATGGAGCTATTTGAATTCGTACAATAAGTTGGGATGCTAGGAGAAAGTTGTAGGTGACAGTTCAATTTCTCAAAGATTCAAGCTTGTTGCTAGACACTGGTAACAAAGAATGCATCAAAATACATAATTGGTACGTGATGTTGCATTATGGATAGGAATGATAGAAATTTCAAAAATGAGTGTATTCACAGTGAGGGATGACACTGATTTGAAAGATTAATGAAGAAAGATTACTTTCAAAATTGCAGAGCAATCTCTTTTGTGCTGGATAGCATACATGAGCTTCCCAATCATGAAATGACATTCCCAAAACTTGAAATTTTGTTAATCTTTTTAGCAGATAGTAAGTTCATTCAACTTCCCGATGCATTTTTAAACATTTTGAAGCACTCAAATTTTTGGATATATTGTCGCACAGAGAATGGACTTTTTCACTGCCACAATCATTGACATATTTGAGAAATCTCCATACTCTATATTTGAGAAATTCTGGATATTCTAACTTTGTATGTTGGGAGGACTAAGAAACTTCGAGATTTTGTCTCTAACACTTTTTTAAATTGATTGTGGATTAACCATGAACGCATGATGTGGTACATGATGTTGCATTATGGATAGTATAGAGAAAGTTTTCGGGAATAAGACTGATATTAGAGATCTAATGAAGAAAGATCACTTCTAAAATTACAATACACAATTTATAACTAAGAAAATGTAATCCTCCCACATTTATACTCCTACGCTTTTAAAACCAAGGGTTATGATTTAAAGTAAAATAGCACAATCTATAGTTTATATTGATCCTCTAGAAACTACGATTTACTCAATATAAATCTAGAAACATCCTAAGATGATTGAAATTAAAAGTTCTCTCAATTTTTGGGTTGAGCCTTGCCAGGGTTTGGACTTGACTTGCATATATAATTTTGGGCTCTTATAGATGTTATTCATTTTGTACATAACAATTATATGTGCTAGTCTTTTAGTTTTTCGAGTAATCCAAAATGTTTTGAATAATTTTACTTCGTCTGTGTCTATTGCTTTGTTGTCATACGAAGAGAATTTTTGTATCGCCACCATTCAGTTTGTGACCCTATACTCCTGTTGTGCTAACACTTAAAACTCAAACACAACCATTTACAATCTATAACAAGACCAAATATGCAATGCTACCAACTTTCCTAGGAACCCCCAAAGGTGGACAATGACACAACTTTTATAGAAACCATTTTCATAATGTATCAATTGAACTAAATTTGAAAATGCAATAAAAGTCTGAGTACTACTGCTTATTGAAGTGTACGTCAACTTGGAATGTCATCCAATCATTCATACAAGTTTGAAGAAAAATCAAGTTCTAAAAGGTCCAATGCATCCAACTAAGGTATCATGTTGAATGATACAAATGAAGTTCTTGAAATATGGCAACAGCTAATTTCAAATGCCACTAGTTGTGACCAATATTCAATTTGATCCAGGGAAGAACTTCCTACTTTACCATATTGAATGAAAAGACAGTGACTTTCTTGATTCTTTTCCTTCCAATAATCACCTCATTCTATACACATTTATTCTATAACACT
Source organism: Pelargonium cotyledonis (assembly GCA_036897625.1). Classification (NCBI taxonomy): domain Eukaryota; kingdom Viridiplantae; phylum Streptophyta; class Magnoliopsida; order Geraniales; family Geraniaceae; genus Pelargonium; species Pelargonium cotyledonis. The sequence continues at coordinate 3,996 of JAYMTA010006168.1, read as the reverse complement.
CCAAATTTGGTAAACACAAGTCCATAGAAAAACATTTAAGATTTCAAATAGAATGAAGAGTCTCACCAAGTTATGAGATGATAAATTCCATTTATTGCTTCGTTCACCATCATAACTATACATACCCATTTAGTTTCATGTGAGTTTCTTATTTCACTATCATCAATGTTTGACTCTTCATCGGATTCAATTGAGTTTTGTTGCTTTCATCATAATCATTATCTAGTCTTCATCAAAGTAACTCATATGAAATGGATAAAACTCTTCCAATTTGTATAATTTTTTTATGATAGCCAAGGGTGAAATTACTTTGCACCAAAAAGTCATCACATCTAGCAATGTTAGTAGCTTCAATTCCAATAACAATCAAATTCACAATTAATTTTTGAAAAATATAGTCAAAATCTCTAAAATTCTCAACTCTCCCAACATACATTTGTTATCACTTTCACAATATCTCAAATTAAGAGTGTGGACATTCGACAAATATTATGTTACATTATGTTACATTAAAATTATAATGCACTATATATTACGTTCTATACGTCAAGAGACAAGACTATAGAATTCCTGTACGAGTTCTCATGTTCTAAAAATGCTCCATAATAACATTAATGCTAACAATAGCAAAAAATTTAGACTATATATCACTACATAAAGAAAAAAAAATCCAATCTGTGACGAAAATTTCTGTTACAAATCCATGGCCTATGATGGTCGGCCCTTGGCTCCGCCAGTGCATGAGAGTGCAAACATTGAGACGCCAGGTTGTCAACAAGAACTTCACAACTCAAACTTTCTTTCATATGTCATCTAGGATAAGGAGGATATTCTCCAACTTTAATCTCTTGCTCAATTGTTTTGAGAAAAGAGAGAAACACAACAAGAGCTGACACTCAGACTAAAATTTCGTTTTAAATTAACCTGTTAGACTCTCAACACAACCTAAATCAATTTGTCAAATGTCATTTAGCGGAATAACTATCTTTTTCCTAAAGTTTGTACAAATAATAGAGCAAACAATGCAAACAACCATAATAACACAACAATTTGTATGTGGAAACATCTTCAATGGGATGAAGAAATTTCACAGGACCGAAGTCAACCACCAATCTCCACTATAGTAAATAATAAGTATACAATCAGTCTTTTCTAGATCAACCAAAGGGTTACAAACATCAAGCATACGCCTGGATAATATATCAACCATGAACCAATTAGGTTGGAACTCATAAATAGAGATACAAGAAATTAGAAGGATCACACCAAATTGATCAGATCAATTTGTAGAGGATGAACCCGTGAGAAACATACTGAAATTTCAGCTAAGACATCTCGTTTGCCCACTCGAATTATTATTCAATCTTTCTTCTTCTCTTATTGTTTCTCACTGTCTCTAATTTATGGAAATTAGGTTGTTGCCCGTGAGTTCCAGCAGCCCCTATCTCTTTGAAGAGATAGTAAATGAGCTACCATAATATCCCCTTTAAATAGGGTATTTCCAACATTCTACCCCTCCATATTTAAATGGAAGAATCCACCAAGCCACCTTTTTGTTTGCACACGTCAAACTTCTTCTTTAGAAGAGGTTTAGTCATTATATCCGATCCATTCTCGGCAATATGAATTTTCTCAACTCCCATCGATGTGTTTGGATCAAGAAAGAAATGTAGAGTTTGTTCTTAAATTGATGGTGGTTCGTCTATCACAATACAACACATATTTCACTTGTTTCGAAACCAAGCTTTTTGCTAGCTTCTATGATAGCAATGTACTCAACCTCAATGGTAGGTAATGCACACATTTTTGTGATCTAGATTTCTAAGAAAATATTGTTGCTTTGGGAGAAGTCATCATATACCACACTACCCTCTTTAAATAAGAATATTACCAACATTTAATTCATGTGCTACTGATAATTGGTAACTAACAATAAATATACGCTAACATTCCTCTCAAACTCATGATGTTATAACTATAAAAATTGCGAGTGTCAAATGAGAATCAGAAGCACGAAACTATGAGCTGATACAAGACATAGAGTCCCTCTTGCCTATGCGTATTATGTAGAATTGACCCACCAATTCCAGTGTTGTCTTCCTTGGGTGTTTACATGCCAAACAATGGTTATTGTCTATCATCGGCAACAAGGATTGCTGCTGCTCCAGCCTTCTCCACGTTCCATACATTCAAGTTGTTCTTCTTCACCACAAATTTGAACTAAACGTGATCGAAACAACAAAAACCATACCAAAAATTCTAGCTTTTCACTCATCTCCACTTCACCTATAACACCCAAATTCAAGGAATCTAACAAAAGCAAATTAAACAAATGCAATCCAAACGAACCCATACAAATCATATGATTCCAAACGAGTCAAACAAAATGAAACTAAACCTATATCAAACCGAACAAATACAAATGAGGGGGGGTGCGCTACTCTTTAATTCCTCATGAACTCACCAAAGATTTTGATTTGCGAAAACTGTGGATGAAATTAACCGTCCTTTCCATGATGGAGGCTCTAATACCACGACAAACTAGAGAGAAATAACATAAAAACTAGATATTGGTGTATTGCAATATGTAAGTCCATTGTTGATAATTCTTCATAACTAAGTACTTAATAAAGAAACAAAACACTTATTTTAGAACAAAAGTATAAGTGAAAGTTGTTTTGAGACAAAGTGAGAATTTTTTTTTTCGTCTTTTAGTTCTATAGTTATTTTTCTCATATATTTAATAATATCAAGAAAGAAATAACTTTAACAACTATAATATGAAAGAAAAATGAGAGTGGATCGACCACCAGTTGTAAGGTAAAACCGCAATAATACAGTTTCCTAACAATAATATCATGGTAAGCACGGGTCGGATCCTCAGGAAAAGTTACCAAGCTACTAGTATAAGTTGTCCCTAGTATCTAGACTATTTTAAAATTCACGAACTAAAAAATTTAAATGATCACAAAGTTTAATTACGAAATGTCAAGTGCATAAAATAAATAACATAAACTAACTTTGGTAGAATTTAAAAATGAATTTTACCAAAATGGGTTGGGCCAAGCTATTTAAGCTATTCGGATTCTCTTTGAGTTCTCGTGTTTGAGTTTTCCTGTTGAGGATATGGAGTGACTTATTTGAGTTTAAAAGCGAGAGTTACCCTCTTGATATAATAGCTCAATTGCTAAGAAAAGAACTGTTTTTTTAAAAAAAAGAACAATATGAACTAAATAACATTCAAACTGCTGGAGGGTTCATTTAAAATGTTGCTGGCGGTGGTTGGTAGCTAAGTTTTAACAATGAAATAATTTTCAACGTGCTATTCTCTTACAATGCTCCACTACTCCACTGGAAGTAGAAGCTTTAGCTCTTTTTCATTCTTTATTGTTTTGTGCAATCGTTCACAGTTGGATTAGGGAGTGTGCGGCTTGAATACACTATGCAAATATATTTTTGAAGACCTTAATTTTTTTATTTAACAATATATTTTGTAAATTTGCTCTTAAGCTAATCAAGAGAGCTCTCATAGTGAATGCTCATATATTAGCTAATTTTGGTAAATTTGTCGTATCTAAGTTAGGAAAAATTATACATACCTCCTCTCATACATATGCTTATTACACATACCTACTTTAAAGATTAGTATGTAATTTTTACCACTCTGAACTATGCCACATTTTTACCCGTACAATTTTCTATCTATTTTTTCATTTAATGTGTCAAGAAGACCAAAATACCGTCTAACTACAAAAAATGAACACCAAACATATCCTTAAGGTTTAAATATTTTAAATAAATAAAAAAGAAACAGAGACTCTTTGTCTTCTCCAGCAAGCTCTCACCGACGAGCTTCTCCAGCAGCAACAACGCGACGGCGACGGCAACGCTCAAGGCGTCTCTTTCTCTCTGGCGAAACATGATGGCGGAGCCACCGGAAATCGCCCAAACTCGCCATGGCAGGAGCTCGGCCTCCATCTCCTTGCTCAGATCTGA
>JAYMTA010006167.1:0-10669 GCA_036897625.1 Pelargonium cotyledonis | reverse complement strand
CGGTGTCCTGGCCCCCATTGTGGGAGTGAATGGGGCTCCTCCAGCCTCCCTGGAGCCATTGGCTACAACGGTAATCAAAGAAGAAGGTGACCAGCAGAAGATAGTTGTTGCGTTTAAGAGGAAGCGGGTAGGAGGGTCTGAGGATGCGGGATCGGCGGCAGTAGGTGACGGCTTTGGTGGGTGGATTGAGGATGATACGGCTTCGGCTATTGGGCCGGAGCAGTAGGTTTAGAGGCGGCATGGGGTCGGGATCATTGCACGTCGTTTGCTTGGTTTTATTTGAATGGTCCGGTTCATGTCTCTGATGCCCGGTTGGGGAAAAGGTTATTCCGAAGGCCCCCTCTCAACTACAGAGCTTGCGTTGTCTTGGTGATGCTTAGCTAGGGGTAGTACTTTTAGTTTGGATTAGTTTCGGCTAGGTTTCTTGCTTTATTAGTTTGGTTTTTTGCTTCTAGTTTCGGTTTGGTTTTTCAATTTGTACCTTGTATGCTTTATCCCCCTCGGAATGAAAGATTCTCATTTCATTCAAAAAAAACTATATATAATGGAGAGTTAATAAATATTTAACAAATTAATATAGAAATGATTAAAATTTCAGGAAGCAGATCATTGCATGTAGGTTGACGTGACGCATTTTTAACCACAAAATTCTTCTTTCTCTCTCGGACAAAACTTGTCTGAGTCTCACCTCATCCTCTTCAAATGTAAGAGGCATGTGTGAATGTAAATGCGACACATCAGGCTACATGTAATATACATGCATATATGTACATACACTAATCATTTTTTTAAAATTTCATATTGACGTGTGACACAAAAAGAAAAAAAAAATTGAGGTGAAAATTTATTTATTGCATGTTCATAAAAATTAGACACAAATGAAAATTAGGGTTGGTTGTTTTAAGCATTTATGAATGAAAGTGACTAATATGTCCTCACAGGAGGATGTGTAGAAAGGTGATTTGGTCAGTGAAATATGAATGCAAAAGGAAAGTGGAAAGATAAAGGGAACCATGCATGTTTATTTTGAATTGGTGTGGTCATGGTCACGGTCTTGGTCTTGGTCTTGGTCTTGGTCACGGTCACGTTGGTGAATGGTGATGTAAATGTTTCACAACCAGTAGTTATACATAACATTCTGTTGTTTCTGTACTCGTGGGAATTGGATGGATGCGTACCTGACCTGACCGCGCGTGCCGTCCGGGACGCTAGACCATAACATTCTGTTGTTTCTGAGTCGCCGTCAATCGGCAAGTGCGCGCCCAGTGGCCACTGCCCAGTCTTTATACGATCCCATTCCTTTACTGTCGAAAGATCTTTTAACATTTAGTTATACATGTATCATACAAATACTATATTTTCTTACATGTATGTATGTATGGAAATATGGAATATGTATTAGCACACACAAAAGAACAATACAATACAATACAATTAGAGCTAGCAATTCGGGTCACAACACACGATACGAAATCAACGTGTTCGGGTTCACATGCAAAATTACCAATCGTGTCGTGTTGCACGCACAATTAACTAATCGTGTCATAGTACGCACGCCAAAATTAAGGATTCACTAGTAATTTTATCTAAATATAACCATGGGTAAGATTATATTACCATTTGCAATTCAACCTCTTTTTTCACTGTTTCTCTTTGTGAATTTATTCATGTTGAGTCGTGTCGTGTGAAACCTGTCAACCACGACCCATTCACTTAAATGTGTTACTCGTGTCGTGTCAAAACGGCCCATTTAGTTATCGTGTTAAATGTGTCGTGTTCGTATTTTGTGTTTATAATCGTATCGTGTTCGTATTGGACTATGCTGAATGACTACCAATCGTACTATGTTCGTGTCAGATCGTGCAGCAAACAAACAACCTCCAGTACGACACGGATTGCCGGCCCTACTTTTAACATTTAGTTATCCATGGATCATACAAATACAATTGGAATATTAACACATAGTACAATACAATACTCGTGATCAAAATGAATGTCATGCATGGAAGTGATATGACATGACATGACAACAATGCATATGCATAGATGGGATGGGACCCTCCTAATGTCTCTTCTATTGGGGCAATACAGCTTTTCTAGGGTTTCCCACCGCTCATGGTCTCTTCTTCTTAAGTAGGGATGTCTAAGTTTTTGCTTCAATAATTCATGAGATTCCTCTCTTTCTCATGCATACATACAAATACAATACACATCCCACTATGTTTTATCTCTGCACATATAGAAAAAGAAATCATAGAATTTAGGGTTCTGTATTTTGTCTTCTTAAGGGCAGGTTTTACAGTTTTTAGCATGCTAGATGTTACATATACCTGACTTTAAATTTTATGTCTTGCCAAAAACTGAGCTCCTACATCACATGTGCCTCTAAAGCAAGGTGAGGTGCTCTACCAAATTCACTTTGTTGCCCCAAAACACAGTCCCTACGGAGAATAGATCTCAAGCACATTGTCGAACCGTGCTGCACATGTTAACGAATACAATTAATTTCTCCAATAAACATGAAAATAAAAGATGAAATTTATGAGAGTGAAACAAGAATGTGTATGGATGTGATGCATGTTTTTTGAAAGGCACTCAAGTTTTAGGTTCATGGTTGATTGGGGAAGAATTTGTGTAATTGCTTCTTCTCCAATCTATACTTACTAGAGCACCTACTCACAAAAATTGTATGAATGGCTTTTTCTCTTTTGTGGTTTGTGGGGATCATAGGGGCCAATCTCATAGTAATCAATCATGTGATTAAAGGTTACTTTGAACATGTAGCTGTCCATACCATTTGTCATGCAAATACCATTAAGAAAAACAACAGTCACATGAAGTGCTGGCCTGGCCTCCTCTCTAATGATCCACTTCAAAAATGTACACTACTGATTCCATTAACACATTTTTAAATTGGTTATGGACCAGTGCTACACATTAATTATTGTAATAAAGCAAATACATCCCTTAATCATTATATGATACAAGAAGAGCTAAGGGACAAAACACTATCTTCCAAGTTTATGAAAATTCTACTTGCATACCACAGTCATTCTTTGAAGGAATTACAGGACAGAAGAAAAATAGATGATTCTTAATAAAACATTCCCTATGCCCCCATGCAACCCACCTGGAACAAAATGGGTCATCCACAATGAGGTTCAGCCTGACAAAAGCTACCATGGACAAGATCCTTCCGGCAAAACTAGCTAAGATTGTGTTTGGAGAAAAAGTTGGCATGTGGGTTCATTCTTATTGGATAACAAACAACTTGAGATGATGATCTTGACATAAAGAATTACATACTGGCAACCTAAGGAAGCCCATGCCCATATCTGTTAACCCAGTTTCTATTACCAATGCTAGATTTGGTTCTCCATCAGATTTAGCATTTTCATGCAGGCTTTGCCTATAAACTAATCACTCTGTATTTTTTATGACTCGAGGTTTAGTTAGCTTTCTGATCATACCATTATCTACACTGAAGATCCCAACCAATATGGGGTAGTGAAACATGAAGTTAGATTCACCAGTCAAATATGTTTAATTATTTTCCACCACCTTAAAAGCAGAAAAATATGAGCATAGGGAGTTTGAAAGAACATACTAATAAACTATGCTGGAAGTAATGACTATTTATTTATTATAAGAGATGGCTAATAACTCAGCTCAGTTGTAAATATTAATTTATTGCCAAAAGAATCCTAAAATGCAGAACCAGAGCTCAGAGGCATATATGCATAGCATAAATCTTGAGAACATAAAAAGGATTGAACTCGCAAGATCATACCTTAGAGATTGATGTCGATGTTTAATACCAACGATGAAGTGAAACAGGATTAAGAAACACTCAGATGCCAACTGCTTTAATATATATACATGCAAATCAAAACAGAAAATCAGCAAATAATTAATGAATGCTAATTTTGATGAGGAAAATAACATACAAAGCAATAAACAAAAAGAATCACACTTTGAACCTAACCCTTCAATCTCAAACAACTAAAAATAAATATTGCCCCATAAGAAAGGAGCGAAATGAAATTGACCAAAAAAATTCCAAACTTCATGACCATAACAACAGTCCCATAAACATGCAGATTGCCCTATCCCAAACTTTTCACTTTTCTTGATTAAGCGCTGTTTGAAGTATAAGTTTTCTATGTTTCACTAAGATACAAGTGATATCGGTAAATTACACAATGTACTCTTTTTGTGTTAGTTTCTTTTTGTTAGAGATATGTGATTCTATTATCAGGAGTAGAGCAAATGCATAAAAAAGTTGAATAATAATGTACCTGCCTTTTATCAAAATGTATCTCTAACTTTATCTCCATTGTCAATTTATACAGAATTGATTAACAAAAGTTAATTACAACTTTAAATTATGAATGCTTCGGAATGGACAAATGTAAACACATGCACAAAAGTAGGGGTATCCTATGGCATCCAAAAGTGTTTGCAGGTCATTTCCATTGTTTAATGCCATCCATGATATGAAGAAAAATATAATTCATAAAGATTGACGAGATTCTATATGCCAAACATGTCATATTGCCATATATAATATACCTTATTTAATATTGTGAACAAATCTTAGTGGCGATAAGCTGTGACATTCCTCCCTAATTAAAATGACATATGGATCCCACATTTTTTTTATGGAATAATAATACAATGACTGAATTCATAAAAAAAATAAGTCTTTCGCACAAGTAAGAAAAAAATCGATTGCATGATTATATTATTTATTTAACAATTACACAAACAGGTTATATAGCAGCAATGCTTCATCTTTACACCCTTGTTGTGACATATCTAACAGTGGATTTCATGAACTCAAGAAAATAATTACTTTGTTTTGGTAGATGCCAAGAACGTGATGAGAGCAATTAGCGAAGAAGATAATTTACTCCCACCAATTCATCTTGCTCTTGGAGAGAGAAGGAAAAGGATTGCCTCAATTTAATGTGTGTAAACATGTTTTTGATGCAAAGGTTTACCCCATTTGATCCCTACATGGCTAACTTAGTTTTATTCCAACGTGATGATGGCTATGATTTTAAAAGTGTTCTTCCATTTATGTTTTCTTCTGGCTGGATTATTGTTTACGTGTTTGGTATCTTCTTCCTCTCTTCTTTTGTTTCAGTGTAAACATTTATTTTTCATAGTTTCATTTTGATCTTGATGTTGCTTCTTGAGAATATAGTGTCATTGGCAAAAGGGATTAAAATCACCACATTTGAGCATTTAGAATGTGACCAGCATCTCAAAAACTGATAAAGCAATTCAAAATGTTAAACACAATTCTCTGGAAAACAAGACAGGGAACTGAATAACAAGACTAATATACCTGGGCTATCTTGAGCTGCATATGATGCACTTTTACCTAAATGATTATGAAATATTAATATCGATATCCCTTTTACGCATCCAACTTATAGTTCAATACAAAGGATGTACAACTACCAATCTAACTTCAAACTTTTCAAGTGTTTAAATGCATTTATGTTGAACGTTTGGACCCTCCCTGAGTCATCCCCTTAACAATGCACTGAATTGGTCCACATGGTTTGATTATCCTTTTTATTGCTACTTCGTAGAGAACAAAATCAAAAGAGGCTTGGATATGGGCTAATATATAAAAAGGATTACTGAATCAAAGCTAATTGCACAACCTAAGAAAATTTAATTAGACATTTATGGTACTCTTTCATTTTTAGGACAGTTAGCCAGAGCAGTTGGTGCTGTAGGGAAACTGATTGCAAAAGAGGGATCAGCCACGTCAGATTTACCTCTAAAATTCAAATTGCATTCCTTCCAAAATCTAGACATGAATCCACTCATGCCATGAACGCCAATTACTTCCCACTTTTTTTTATTATCAATTCCTCGGTCTCAAAATGAGTGTCATGTTGAATTAATTATTTCATCAATTGATTCAAAATGAGTCTCCTCTTTCTATTTTTGTGAGTGAACTATGACTGAATTACCAATAATGTTTTGAAGAAGAGTTATCTAAGACTTAAAGATCAATTGAGTTTGGCACAAGCACATTAGAGAAAATCAAGCAGTAATAAAATCATCTTTAACTTGCAAAAAAGTGAAACAAGACCCTCATTGTGGGATGGAAGAAGTGGTACTTTTTTTATTTTTTAAAAATGGAGATGGAAACTTTAGGAGAACTATATAGAGTTGAAGCTACAATAACAAAGAAGTAGAAACTGCTATTTCATGAGACTAATGAAGAATTTCGAAACAAAGTCTTGTGGCTTCCTCTATTTTGCTTATTTTCATATATAAAACCTCCAGGGAAAACAAGTGCAGAAACTACAAAATTAACGTCTACAGACAATTGAATCAATCAGGCGTTCATAGTCATGTAAGATTTTGCCCATGATTACAGGAGAAACAAGGGTATATAGCGGAAATTTTAAATGTTCAAAATGAAAATTTTCAGAATTAAGAAGGTAAAATAAAGATAAAGTTAAATATTATTAGCATATAAGAAATGGTCCCAGAAACATGAAATTAGAAGCTAGATACATTGCATAGAGCTTCCATAAATAAAAATCCCAAGAGCCATGCAAGATATAATTTTATTGAATAGAACAAATGCCCCACTCCAATATGCAAAATGTATTTCAAGCATAGTGATGCTAATACAATGTCCTGGTTGTTGAAGAAAAACAAAGCACTCCATTCCATGTTCATATTGAATATTCAAATAATGGCCAGAGTAGTACCTCCATTCCATGCTTGTTTCGTCACTGGTAACTAATATTTCCAAAAGCTTGCCAATGTTGTGTATGTTACCTCTAAGCAGCTTCCATGTGTGGTAGCTATATAACAGATCATCATTTACAACAGTGAAGCAATGCAATAAAAAGAGCAAAATCAGTCAAGAATCATGTGCAGATGCTGTAGTTCATAATTAGAAAGTGCGCGTGCGCGCACACACACAAAACACAAACATTTTCACAAGTTCTAAGGCTATCAAATGCTCAGTTGCTCACTGTCAGGACCAGTTCCATGGTCTAGAGTTGTGCCATATGCATATACCTGTTTCAAGTGTGCAGCGTACTGCCACAAGCGCAATGCCATCGGTGGAACCAAGTTTCTGGTTTCATTTGTACGGCAAAATGAACCAACATAATGATCTTCTACAACAACAAAAAATCTAGTGCCATTAAGGTGAGTTTGGGTGCATTTATCAATTGATTAAATGATGATGGTGAGATGCAAATTGATGAGAAACCCTCTAAACGGCTCACATGCTACATACTTGTGGAAGATCACACATAGAAATTACAGAACTGAGCTCAAACAATTGAAACACTGAAAAATTCAAACAAAACAGCTCATTAAATTGAAGGCGAAAATGAGGTAGTGAACATGAAACATTTAAAACCTAAGCGAACACAAAGATGCAACCTGAAAATCAAACGAAATTAACCAAGTTCAGTACATCGCATACACAAATTGTGAAAATGTAACAATCATTCTCGTTCTTGAAAAAACTAAAATGTATGTATAAACAAATTAATACATGGAGATGGTAGCTTACCTGAATACTTCCAGTCCCTGAAGAAACGAAACGAAGAAGTAGATGGGAAAATGGTTCTGATCTGTAGAGGTTGTGTAGAACAGACGCAATCAGCTTTTCAAGTGTTGTTGTGGTATTTGTATTTGTACTTTTGTAGTAGAGTGGGCTGGGCTCTGCTAATTAACGGACAGCAGCCCAAAAAGGCCCCATACAGGGAATTAAGGGCTTGTTTGTTAACTCTACTCAAACTCTATTTGAAATGTCTAGACATTTTTTGAAAATTTTTATCTTTGGTATCTCTACTCTAGCAACAATATTGTCTATAGACATTGGCAAAAGTCATCACCGTTCTCACAGGAGTTGAGTTGCTCTTGGGGGAACAGTAAAATTGTCTATATGATATTTGATTCCTAAATTGCCCCTGATTTCTCAACCATCTCTCTCAATGTTCTCTCTATGTTAACTGATGGTCTTCAATACATCCAACCGTTCTACCAACCATCATCAATTTTGTGCAGAAATTTTGATGAATATAAAAGACAGAACCAGTGTGAGAACTGGAAATACCATAGAAGAGAAGAATATCATAAGTGTGGTTGCAGATTGATAGAGGAATTTCAGAGAAGAGAGGCTGTTTCAAGGTATGATGTTTATGTTAATTATTTAAAATTTTCACAAAGATGGTTCAGGAACATTGTATGATATACCTTGCACAAACGTGAGTATACGTCACTATTTATTTTATTACAGTTATGTATCTAAGTGATGGACCATATAAAATGTGAGGTACATCATCAGATGGTAAACTCATGGTTTAGCTCTGCTTCTTGTGTTTGTGCGGTGGACCCTTTAAAATGTAAGGTATACTAGTCAGATGGTAAGCCCACATGTTCATGTCGGTTTATCTCTACGTTTGTTACCTCTGTCTGATCGGTGGACCCTTTTGAATGTGAGGTATACCGATCAGACGGTAAACCCCCTTATTCATGTCGGTTTACCTTGAATTGGGAAAGTGAAGACCTTTTCAATTATAAATATTTTTTCTTTTATTATATTAAGACCAATGTGGTCGTTTCAACATAATATCCCTCCTTTTCGACAATTTTACTAAACAATATTTTTTTTTTCAAACTCCTTCCAGATATAGAGAATGAAAACTCATTCCAGCTGCCTCTATAGACATTTTACCTTTATAGACGTTCAGTAGACTTACCAAACAAGGCCTAAGTGTACCAACTTTAGCTAGATCAGGTTGTTTGAGAACCATCGTTTCATTTGAAATACTGGATTTGAACCAAATGAGGTGTTCGGGAACTTCAAGATTTGGATTTGGGTTTAAGTCAAATCCAATAGCATAGTATAACATGAAATTTCAAATTACAACTTTTACCTTGTCATTTGAAATTATGTGGTTCCCCAAATATTATATTTGTAGGTGAAATAAACATTTCAAATCCAAAATTTCAAATAATGAATTTTAAATCAAATTAAGGTTCTCAAACGCAACTTAAGGGAAATTATATAAATCTTTCATGCAGTTTTGTCTGTAAACAGATAACTATCCAATTTAGAAATTCACGACACATAGTTATCTTAAAGTATTTGTCAACAACAATTAACTACCTAAAACTTTAAAATCCAAATTTTGTTCTCTAAAAAAACTACTATAGCCTTCTGATTCGACTATTTTTTCCAAGTCTGCAATCAAGGCTCGAACGGTGTCGTATAGGTCTTCTTCTCCAAGTGCTAGTTGATTTAATTCTTTTGACTTGATCAAATTAAAGAGTTGAAATGTTGTCGTATAGTGAGTGTTCTTGTCAACGTGTCAAAAGTGGTCAATGTGGGGAGTTTGGGTCTTGGCCTTCAGGTTGATGCGTCGGGTCTTGGGTTGGAACCTGTAACTTGCACGGATCAATGCACCGTTAAGCGAAAATCCCGGATGTGTGTCCGGGGGACCGCCTCCAGCGTGAGAATCAGGATCTCCACACAAATTTGGTATTTGAACTTTCGAAGATTCAAATATCTTCGACGAACGTTCGAGTAAATTCGAAGAACGCACGAAGATCAACGAAGAACACTTGAGAGCGTTTACGTGCTTTTCGAGTTTGAGAGTGAATTATGAAGTGTGTTTATCTCTTGGTGGAGGGCCCTATTTATAGGCCTCCACTTACCAGATGATGTGTCGTCACACGATTGGTTGAGAAATGTGTGGGGCCCATTGGTAGTTTTGATGATGTGTTTGTGGGAGAACTTGCGAGAAAACTTACGAGAGAACTTGTGAGAGAAGTTGTGGGAGAACTTGTTCCACTTGTCTTGATTCTCTGAACAAATTGACTCGATCTTTGTCCGGAGTTGACCGGACCCCAAGCTTGGATTGAGATGACCAAAATTGACCATTTTGACCAAGTTTGACCATTTTGGCCAATGTTGACCAAGTTTGACCAACATTGACTGATATCGATTTGATGACCAGTTTGACTTCAGGTGTCATGTTTCGACCCAACTAACTCGGCCCGACATTTATTCAAGATTGACTCAAGGTTGATCACAGTTGGCTTTGACTGATGACATAGCCTCCTAGTGCCACGTGTCACTCTGTTATTGGTTGAATCTTATCTTGATTTTTTGTGTATCATCAGTTGCCCCCCACTCTGAACGGTGTTGATTTATCGAGACCGTGAAGAAATATATTTTCGAATTTTCAAGAGGTACTCCAAAAGTCGCTTGGGTCTTCGTCATAGTCGCTCGGGTCAACGAGCTCATTTAAGTGCAATTTTGATATAGACTTGTTCTCTTATTGGACAGCAATAATTTATAAAATTAAAATCAATAAATTGATTTTATTAAGAGAGATTTACTCTCTCAATTAATATTCTTTATTGCCTCTTTATTGCTGCAAGAGTGCAAATCTTCTCTCCCTTTGCTTTTTAAAATTTGGAGATGACATATCTATAGTCTACCACCATCTTCTTCGATCTCTGTGCTCTTTCTTCAAGCTAAATGAAGTTCAATTTTCTTTTGTTTCTTCTTGTTTAATTTTTGTTGTTGATTGTGTGCAGATGCGGCGAACTCCGTTCATGGTGGGCCGGGGGCAAGGGGGGGCTCGGGTAATGTTGGCAAGGA
>JAYMTA010006166.1:0-10669 GCA_036897625.1 Pelargonium cotyledonis | reverse complement strand
GCTACAAGCATCTCTCCTGGTTTTGTAAGTCCATAGTAAGTCCACAGAGATGCATTTAGCAGAGTGATTATATAAGGAAGGCTATCGAATTCGCTGGTCGATCTGTTCTTCACTATTCGCTGAAATGTTCTTCTGCATAATTAATTACGTACAAGAAATCAAATCAACGAAAGAAAATGGATATGGACAGACGTTTTGCGCCCACAAATTCTATGGGACGGTGTCATATCCTTGTTGATTTGGCCCAGCTGATATATATTTACTTACATGGGAGCAAGAAAGAGCAAGACTGCAATGATGTTGCCTGAAACAAATTTAAGATAAGTGAACAAAAACGTCAGAGAAATTAGGAGAAAATTCGATAAAAAAAACATACATATATACCTATGACTCCAACAATTGAACTTAGGATCATTGCCATATCAAGAAATATTGGAACAAGACAGCCTATGTAGACTGTAAAGATCTTGATTTTTTTTCCCTTTGGATGAGGTGTGAGATCTCTAATGATTTGGCTTAATATAGATGTATAGGTACAATAATTACTTGTGTGTCAAGATTTTCTTTTGTTTAATTATTAATTTGTTCATTTTCTATGCTAATTACTGTTTTTTTCTTGACTTGAATTAGCTAACTTCATATATATCAGTTGACAAGTTATAAGCAAGACTTTAACTAGCTGTACAGCACAATAGTCCAAATTGTAGTATGTGAACATTTTTTTTACATTTTTTTTTTGTTGTTTGTTTTGTTTTAGATTAAGTGTCTACTTTCTTTAAAAATAAATAGTTATGTATAAATAAGTAAGTTATAACCCTCGACTTTTTAACGGAAAGAGTATGAACGTACTCTCGTCATGTTTCACAAGACAACAATATGAATGTTTGAAGAAAATGTCGATGTGAGGAACTTGAGATCTTTCTTTGCTAACAAGAAACTTTCGTTATGGGAAACTTGAGATCTTTTCTATGCTTACGTGGGTTTATTGTACGTATACTTTTGTTTTTGTGTGGGAGAGCACGCTCGAGAGTATTATTGACTACTGGAGGAGAGCTAGGCTCCCTATTCTCAATATGAGAGGGCTAAACTTCGATTATACTATGCGAGAAAATGTATAGAATAAAAGTAACGTCAATTTCTCACCTCATCTTTCATTTAAGTAAAACTAACACGAATATGACATACTAATATGATTATTAATGATCGAACCACATTCGTGTTCACTATACAGTACATATTTAATTTGTCTAAACATTAAGACAAACAAGTTGATCCATGAGCATACCAGTCAAACAATCTAGTAGCTCCCAAGAATTCAAATTAGGAATAGTCTTACAAAAATTCAGTCACTCCAACAAAAGCAACCAAGTGCAACAACATTTCATAGAGACTTCAAATTAAGCAACCATATGTTGAACCCTCTAACCTTTCAAAGCTTCAACAAGCAATCAAGTACCTAATTTAACACTCCAAAAATCCAACACAAACCATCTATCTGTGAAAATCATAGTTGGCCATTTTCATGAACTCTATTGTCATGAGAAGACTTCAAGTAGTGCAAGTCGTATGGGCTCAACGACGAAGCCTTGATGATTTTCTGCAAGGTGTATAGTCGATTTACAGATGGTTTCGGGAGGCTCTTCCCCTTGTAAAGGCTTCGGTTCTTGAGATCATCCTCGTACTCGTAGGGACATGGTGGCATCTCAATGTCTCCTTTTACGAGTTCCGCCAACCCTTCTTCATCTTCCATAGCATTCTCCACTGATTTTTCTGATGCTGATTTGTTCTTGTACACTGCATACAGAACCAGCTGCCCCAATCCCAGCACGAACCCAATTGCATTTGGCACCTGAAATGTAACAAGTTGTGTTAGACCCGTACGTTTACAGTGAACTGAGCTTTCTATCTATCTCTCATCGGTCCACCTGCAAAGCGTTGAGGCTTGCAACATCAATTACTAAAACAGATCGAATAAGGCCTAACTCTTATCATATTGTAATGTTACATAATCATTGATAATATCGAATGTGAAAGAAAATGAACTTACTCCGATGTAGAAGTCTTTGACAAGCAACGCGTAAGCCGACCAAACACCGGCATTCAGGAACAAGAAAAATGAGAGGAAAAATGGCATGTAGGCTACACTCTTGGTCTTTATAACTGTTCTCTGTCACTCACATAATTTGAATAACATTATTTCGCTTTCGCAGCTAAATTATTAGAACCGCGATAGGTTTTACGTACCATGGCAGCTAGAGGGGATGCATACATGCCAATGGTTAAAGCTGAACATAGAATCCCAGTGAAGGTGAGCCTCATAGTTCCATGGAGAGCCACCAGAGTTACTACAACCACTACTCCAAGAAACCCGACATTCAATAATCCCACCAATTTCGCCGTCTTAACCTGAAAACATGTACAAATCTAGCTACCATTCAAATCCAATCCACAAAACGAGCATGTTAATGTTATTAATTCAAGAGTTGTTTATGTATATCCACCCTTGGATTCTTCAAAAATACATAGCGATCAAGACATATTGCATGTTTATAACGAAATACACAACAAGAATTACAGCTTTCAGAGACAGCCAAAAGTTGTCTATCCCATGTCAAAAGTCGCCTTATCTCCTATAAGGGAGATTAAGCAATCTCCCAAAAGTTTACAGGAGACGGCCAAAAGTTGTCTCCCCCATGTCAAAATCCGCCTTATCTCCTATAAATAGATTAAGTAATTGGTCTTCTAAAAGTTTTTAGCACTGACCTATGATATAAGAGACGACTAACCCCTAAAACTTTTTTGTGTGATAAAAAACCCGGAGCTATCTTAACATAGGAGAGAGTTAAGCCGTCTCCTATACATCCTAGAAACATCCAAGTAGTATGGTTGAAAACTATAACTAAGAGAAAACAAAACAAGACCTTCTTCTCTTTGGGAGCATAGATGAGGAAGAGGGTAACATAGATGAACTGAAAGACAGCTCCGGCGCCATTTACTGTTACGACCAAGAAACCGCCCGGCTTGAGGAGTCCATAGAAAGTCCATAAACTTGTGCTCAACAGAGTTGTAATGTACGGAACGGCCTTGTAATCCTCTGTCGATTTTTTCTTCACCACTTGTCGAAATGTTTTTCTACAAATTAATTCCATTGATAACTTATTAAAAATCAAATGTGCCCATCTAAAATAATTCTAATTTCAACTATTAAGTTTATGCATCAAGTCACTTGTTTAACTAGTCACTAAGTCACTTCATAATTGAATAATACTAAACTAATGACAATAAATAATTACACATCCATCCCAAAAACCAAAATCAAAACCAGAAAAAAAAAAACAATTTTATTACATTTAACTTTTATGTTTCTTCATCATATCCACATATATCCAAGCAGGAGGGAAAGCAAATTAACAAATATATCTTTGTTTTTTTAAGAAAAAACTTACATGGGAGAAGCAAAAACCAGAATTGAAATCACATTCCCTGAAAAAAGAAAAAGAAATAAGAAAGTCACATACATTAAACTGAAAAAAACAAAACAACAATTGAAAAAAAATGCTGAAGTGATGAGAGCTATTAGAAATGAGAGCCAAAGAACTATACACAATGGCAGAGCTAAGATTTTCTTAATTAGAAAGGGGAAATTTGTTTGCTAAAAATCTTTTACGAGACATTAAAGTTCGAGCATTTTTTCTCACATTTGAAAAGTTAGGCCATTGTTTGTTGACAGAAGTTGAAATGAAACACAAAATCGTTTGATTAAATGAGCATATTCTCACTATTTGGCATAAATGTCGATAATAATATTACAAATAAACTTAAATAGATCACTTAGTTTGAGAGAAAAATGTAAATAAATTAAACAGAACACTTATTATAGAAACGATATGATTTTTTTTGGAATGGTTGCATAGGTAACTGGTTATGCCAGTTTATGACTGAACATAAAGTTTTGAATAATTAGCTAAAAGACTTATATTGCAGAGTAGTTTTGTGTATCTCTTACTTTAAAGTTTGAAATCAAAATACTTTTCAAACAATTTCAAAACACAAAAATAATTGCAACATCTTGATATTTTTCATTTCATATGATTCAATTGAACTTTAACTTAATACGATAACATCAACATCTGAACTTAAAAGTACTGTATCTGAACTTAAAAGTATCGTATCTCCTCTATCACTAAGAAGCTAAAATAAGAGAGAGAAAATGATGGATGGATCAAGATTGAAGAGAAACATACCAATAATGCCAACAGTGAGGCTCAAGGAAGCCATGGAAATGAAGGTGAGGGAAGGGAAGTGTGTAGTTAATGAAGTTGCCAAATTATATAGAGAGTGCATGTGAAGTGATGAAAAAGACAGAGACAAGAGGTTTGGTTTTGTGGACCTTAAAACCTAATGGAAATGTGAGTGATGTGTGTACACAGTATCTGCTTTACATGATCCATGGATTTGTGCTACGTGTGCACAGAGACTGATACCAATACGCTAATAATGTGCCACTTGTCATCAATATTTTGGAAAATTTAAAGTTTGCATAGTTTTCATGGTTCTTTGCTACCTTAAAACAGATTTTCAGTCAATGGGGAAGAAAAAAAAAATAGTTGTGAAGCGGTAGGATTTGTTTGGCCGCCTAGAATTTTACCCTTAAAAGTGAAATCAAATACGAGTAGTATACTATTTTCTCAATGATTTTGTAGGTGAGGAAGTTGTTAGATAAAAGTATTATAATTTAATAGTATTAGGTGATTACAGTTTTGAGTTTTGTGATCTATGACTCTGAGTACTTAAAAGGCTCCTAAAAATCTTCAAAACATACGGAGTGATAGATGGAACCGTTTTTGAGTTACTGGTTGTAACCATTTTTGATGGAACACGTCATAATGTCATTTAAGATCTTTAGATCACGTAAGCAGTACACATTTGACTACAACTGTGATAAATGGAACGATAGCGTTTCAATAATTTTTGTAGGCATAAATGCCAAAACGATTTCGTTACGAACGTGGTTATCTCAAAAAATGAAACATTGTTGTTCCTTATATCACAACTGGAGCCTGCTATAGGCTAAAATCTTAGGTGACATGATGATGACGACGTGTCATCTTATGTTGAGTATAGTACAAACTACACATTTTACAAGTATATAAATACATATACATATTTTTTTGTCTAAACCATGATGTTCCTGAGCGGGCCTGCGAACTCGCGGTTGACACATTTAAGGTGTTCTAACACATTCAGACTATAATTCCCATTCGAGCTGAGTAGGACCTCAAGGGCAGCAAAACTCTCCCTACCAAGTTTTAACGCAACTGCATTCCCTAAAACTCAAACTCGAAATTTCAAATTAATTAAGTTGTAATAACTTTTTACCAGTTGATCCACTTGTTTGGTGGTACATATACATGTTTTTGTTACATCACATCTAAGATTAGTACATGTAATCTACAATTTTTTCTTCATGTAATTGATATGACGAGGGGTTCATGAGAAATAGAAATTGTGGAAAGTGTGTACTTAATTGGGCATAGGTAACTATTCATAGTCGCAACAAAAGTCACAAGACAAGACAGCAACAAAACAACAAACATATGAAAAATAATAGTCACAGGTCTTCAGGATCAAGCCAAACTTATAGTGGAACTTTATAAAAGTCTCCTACAATATTGTTTCAAAATTTAAGTTTTGGTGTGATTTGATGGAGACTACAACCACTACTCTTTCACATTCGTCCCAATATTTCCTCCCACAACTGCGGACTATAGACTATTTCAGACCAACTAATCAGCCGACTGAGCAATAAATTAATGAAGATTAATTGTACGTACCTTATCTGCATCATACACAATTATTTTTTATCAGTAATAAGTGTGTGGATTAAATGGTAAATAATTGCCATAGATTTTGAGTTCAAGTTCTAAAGAATACATTTATGTAAACTTAATAGAAAGAGTTTTACCTCTCTTATAACCCTACTTGACTCGAAGGAAGATTTATATGAGTGTGATATACTTAAAAATGTGACGATTCCATAATAATTACGAAGGTTAATTAAGACAAAAAAAAAACATTTTTCATCTAGTTTTATTGATAGGTAAAGAGGCATTGTGATGTACCTTTGCAAGTAGATCCACTGTTTAGAAGAGCATATAGAGTCTAAACTTGTGAGCACTTGAGGCACACTATCCCCTTGGGAGGCCCAAGATGAGAGGTAGACAAAAGGCGGAGTCACGTTATTATATATTGAATGTGATGCACTATCCGTCATCCAAAGCCCTCTCGATAGAAAGGTCTGATATTTCACATTTTAGTCTCTTAGATAATGATTGTTGGACCTTATTTTTATTTTTCGAACTTGCATTTTCTGTTTGTGCATCGCTCTACAAACTAATCCCGTTGATTCGGTATTTTCGAAAAGTGAAAAATCTCAAAGGATTGGGGTCTCTCTCCAAATACATTTGATTGGTTATTGACAAAGACCCAAAATATTAAGTGAAGAGTGCATGAGAGAGGGTATTTGGTTACCGACAAGCCTCCCAAACAATCTAAGACAAACATAACCGCAGAATATACTTTAAGGAAAGATGATGAGATTGCATATCAAAATACCACTATTCTCCAACTTCCGTGCCTAAATTGTGTTTTCATTTCCGCTACACGCCACTTCACACCGACCTAGCTACGCTATGCCATGATCGATTTGCGATTGTGACTCTCCACGTATCAATGCAATCCATGGAAAAAGTAGGAATATTGGATTCTCATGCATGGCCCAGTTTGATTTCTTTTCCTTCTCTGTTTTTTGGACTCAAAAGTCATGTCAATGTCTCTAAGAAATTAAGATCCATCCCAAATTGTGGATGTCAATGATGCTTATGTACTATTTTGAACTAATTGTTAGTGAATCAATAAGACAAGATAGATGATCAAGTGTGATTCTCATTATTTTACTATGTTAATCGGACAAACACAACAAGTTGTTGTCGTCTGGAACGCGTGTTAGGGTAGTTGTCTTGAAAATATTCTATGTTTGGATGTCTAGAGATGATGAGTTGCATTCCAAATTGTTGACGTCAATGATGTCATGAGCTGCATATGTAGAATACTGGACCACAAACTGTTTTGAACTAATTGTAAGTGGATCAAGAATACAAGATAGATGAAGTGCGATTCTCCTTATTTTACTCGGTTAATCAGACAAACACTACAAGCTATTGTCGTCTTGAACACGTGTTAAGATAGTTTTCTTGGAAGTATTCTATGTTTGAATGTCTAGAGATGATGAGTTGCATCCCAAATTGTTGATGTCAATGATGTCATGAGTTGCATATGTACATTACTGGATCACAAACTGTTTTGAAATAATTTTTATTGAAGCAAGAATACAAGATAGATGAAGTGCGATTCTCGTTATTTTACTATGTGAACAAACACTAAGAACTATTGTCATCTTGAACACGTGTTAGGGTAATTGTCAAGGAATTATTTTATGTTTGTCTAGAGATGAAGTTGGAGGCTTGGATCCATACTCATGTGTTGTAGCCCGCACAAGAGCAGCACGCCGTTAACGGAGACCCGAGTGTGCACCCGAAAATCTACCTCAGATGTGAGGGCAAGAATCTCAAGCACGAGAATATGAATTATAGCTCACTAGGGATGACCGTAGAGAACATTTCTAGAGATAAAATGTCACTTTTTTTCACTTGAAAGATGTAAATAAACGACAAAAACTCTCACTATATCAATTGAGATCCACACTCTATAGGAAACATTGAAGTCCAAAAAGTAAAATTGGGCCTGGCTCAACCAGTAAAGCCCACTGCAAAATGATGATTTTTTTTTTCCTTTCTAAAATTAAATTTCCAAATTCAATCATCTAAGTGGACACGTGTACGGGTATAGATGACGGTCCACGAAGAACGGTATAGACCCTCAACCCCATGCAATGCAGCATAAAAGCCAGTCAAAACCCTCGCTTCCATTTTCTTATTCTCTGCAGCGGCGCGGCGTGCAACCAGAAGGAGGAGGAGAGGAAGCGAGCTTCACCACCACACCATCCATGGTTTCTTTACTTCTCTCCTTCTATCTCTGTATCTCTGATTTGTGTATCATTTTTCCTCATTAACTCGTTTCTGCAAAAACTAATAAAACAGGGTATAGATCTGATCGCCGGAGGTAAGAGCAAGCGGACTAAAAGGACCGCCCCGAAGTCCGATGATATCTACCTCAAGCTTCTCGTCAAGGTCTGTTGCGTCGCATATGTATATGTCTTGTATCTTCACATTCATGTACACAAGTAATTATATTTCTTGATTGAATGAACTGAACTATATATGTGTGTATATATATATATATGTTGCATAGACAAGGATACGAGATACGGCGACATGCAGTTTTGTATGAAATCATTGAGTGTACTCTTAAGAATAATTGATAATTTATATTTGCTATATTGGTGCATATATGCTGCAACAATTCGTGCTTGTCAATGTGTTTAAGAGTGTAGACATTATACAAAAATTATGGTACACATAAGTTTCTGATACGAATTGAGCATGATATGTCAAGAAGATGAGATTGCCTGTGCATCATAGATATGTATATGTTCTTAATGTACTTGCTATGCTAACTATATTTGTATAAAATTCTGTAATTACAAGTAATGTAGTCTCAAAATGAATGTCATGCAAGAATTACCAATAATAATCACATGGCTGTATGCCTATAATAAGTTAGTATCTCTTGAGTTTGTTACTACAATGCACACTCGTGTGGTAAAATAGGAAAATGTAACTATTTTCTCAGTATTACTTGGAATGGAAACCAATGCTCATTTTCGATGTAGTATTAAAAATGAAGTGTAGCCATGTTGCTTATGGATTAAGTGACGGTTCTATTTTTTTTTTCTTTTCTATCAGCTGTATCGCTTTTTGGTGAGGAGAACCGGGAGCAAGTTCAATGCTGTGATTCTCAAGCGGCTTTTCATGAGCAAAGTCAACAAGGCTCCACTTTCTCTTTCCAGGTTGAATCGATTCATGCAAAATAAGGTAATTTTACTGTATTTCCCCAGCAACATGTCATTACATATTTATTTATGTTGTTTGTATGACTTACTTTGGTTTGGTGATCTTAACAGGAGGGTAAGATTGCTGTTGTTGTGGGGACTGTGACCGATGATATTCGGGTCGATAATATTGCTGCCATGAAGGTCACTGCACTGAGGTTTACAGAGACCGCCAGGGCTAGGATTGAGATGGCAGGTGGTGAGTGCATCACATTTGATCAGCTTGCACTCAGGGCTCCTCTTGGACAGAACACGGTAATGGATGTCTATAGTTGATGTTTGATTATATATATGGGTGATTAAGCCGTTTATAATTTATAGATATAACAAAATCTTGTATAAATAAGTTTGTTTTGTATGACATCAAATATATATTAGTCCTTGTCAAGTGATGTATGTAATCCAATTCTACTATTTTAACATGATTGATAAAATTCCAACACGAAACAGTTGAATACGAACATGACAGTTTTGTGTACACAAAACACAAAACACAAAAGACTAGGCCAATTGTACTAAGTAGCATTGTATTTGTTCTTGCAGGTTCTGCTTAGAGGTCCGAAGAATGCTCGTGAAGCAGTCAAGCACTTTGGCCCTGCTCCTGGAGTCCCGCACAGCCACACCAAACCATATGTGCGCTCTAAGGGAAGGAAGTTTGAGAAGGCTAGAGGGAAAAGGAACAGCAAGGGATTTAGAGTCTGAGTTAGTATTTGTATTTGAGAAAATTTTCTTGTTTTTGACCTGCAATCTAAATTTTGTTAGCGACTTAATTAATGTTTGCTGTTATGGATATGAATTCCACCTTGGATTTGCATTGTCTACCATTGGGACTAAAGGTCTTTTTTTAAAGTTATATAGATTGATTTAGTTAATGTTTCATGTTTCTCTTATGGTAACATCAAACAATCTCACATCTGATGTCTCTCGTTAGTGCTAGAGATTGAAAGATGAGTAAGATTTTTCTAGATAACATAATTTCCTGTATTCAAAGCTTTCGTAAATTATGTTGACAGCATGTACTTAACATATGCTGGTTTTATTTTATTATGTTAAAGAAAAGCTATTTGCTATTGAAAGAACAAAAAGACATAAACCTATTAGAATGATTCTCCTGGACGTATACAGGTAGGAAAAAAGCTATTTTCATAGGAGGTTGATTTCGTTAAATTTTGGCCAAAACAAAGACAACTGCTTTCATTTAGGCAAAAAGACGAGATAAAATTGTCACCAAGAACTAAACTAGGACACAATACAAGACTCTTAAAACAAAAAACAACATGAAAAAGTTAACTTGAAAGGATATTAGATAAATAGTACGTGTCTGAGTTCTTTTTTATGGAGATCTTCTCAGTAGGTAGATTAGAAAGATGTCTAGTTCATCCCACTCTTTTCCTTTTTTCACCCACATGTCTCCACACGGGAGGGACACGGGGACGTAAATAAGGAGATCATATCAATCTGTTTCGACTTTCGACTTAGGATAATAAGCTTATGGGTTTAGTGTCACGTCCCGAAAGAATGAGTCTCCCCCAGGCGCCAAAAGGGTGGTCTTAGCCATGTGGCATACTCCAATACTTGCGAGACGGATGCTGATCAGTG
>JAYMTA010006165.1:0-10670 GCA_036897625.1 Pelargonium cotyledonis | reverse complement strand
TCTCTCTCTCTCTCTCTCTCTCTCTCTCTCTCTCTCTCTCTCTCTCTCTCTCTCTCTCTCTCTCTCTCTCTCTCGGAAAGAAGATAAGATGAGAGAGTTTTATCCTTGTTTGTTTAATAAATTATTTAACTCACAACTTTCCAATATTATAACTTTGCTTATGAACTCTTAAAATTTAGAGTTTGACCACATGACATTTACAAGTTCACAAACTAATACCTTTTTTTTTCTCCTTTTCTTTTTTTTCAAATTAAAATATGGTTTCTTACATTTTGTTACGGAGAAAGTTCTAAATGCCAACTATAAGGTGTTATATGCTGCCTAAGAAAGTTATGGGTATATAGAAGATTTATTTGTAAATCATATTGTGCTTATCTGCAACGTGTCATTAAATATTTGACACCGTCAATATTTTATTTAACTAAATTAAAAATTCCCGCCCTCACAAATTGGTCATTTTCTGTAGTATATAAAGTATAAAACAATGAAGTATTAGACAAATTCAATAACCTTGAACCATTGTCCTTAAATATAGTGTGGGATTCAAGTTCAAGCATTTGTTGGAAGTGAGTGAAAGTGTTACACATTATGCAAAAGAAATCTGAAAATAGACATTTCATATACAAAACTAAACACATAGCAGTCATATACTAGACACCGTTGTCAAAAACCTGACAGACCATTGTCCCATTCTTTCCCAACTGAACTAGACTGTATGCATCTATGTACAAGAAAGCAAAAATGATGCCTACTACCATCTCCCTGCAAAAATGTCTTCATTTGTATTCTACAGGATCATCCTGAAAAGAACAAGAAAGTCCGATAAAACAACAAACCTTGCTTACATGAAGCACAGAAATATGCTTTCAATAACTGAGAACATCGATAATGCCAAATATATATATTGACAAAAGAGAATTTCAGTCATAAAGTTAATGGTTGAGACTCAATCATGCCCAAGAAAGTTTGACACATATCGCGAATCAATTCTAGAGTTAATCACGGGGCACCCACCTAGGATCCAAGTCAAATATGTTTTGGCTGAGACTCGATGCCCTCTGTATATATATTAGTCTAAACATTGATGTAATTATTGGAAAATCAAGTGTTGTTCATGCTAGAAAAGAGAAATAAATGAAAGTGAAATATGAGGAACAAAGTATTAACCAAAAGCCAAAACAAGAAAAAGATAATATGACAAATTATGATGATGATGATAGCAAATCATAGAAACATCTCGTAGAGATGTTGTTCTGTAAATGCTAACATTGTGACTTGCAGAGAGAATTAATACCCTTGCGTGAAATTCTTACTCAAACCAAAGTTGACATTTCTTGGAACCCCTTCCAAACATTGCTAACTTCTGTAGAATTTCAAACTTTGTATCTGACTTCAATCGTTTAGTCCGGATTCTCATGTCCTCCAAAGCCAACGAGTTCTTGAGAATGTATCTCATGAACTCCATTTCAACTTCCAAGCCTTCAAACTGGAACAAACAAAATGTTCTAAGATGTAATGCCAAACAATTGGGAACATGCGACAGCTGAATTGCTGTCTGCGTCCTGCATTCTTCTTCATGTTCTTCAAGACCAATCCCCTAACCACAACAAACCAAAACTATAGCATTAGATAGTCGAAAGCAAAAGTCTGAAGAAAACAAAGTCATCATTTTGAAATTCATTAAACCTTGGAAAGTGTGAGATGTTCTAAACATGGAAACTTCTGAAGCATGTGGAGTAGCACTCCACGGCAGCAAAACTTGGTGAGGGTCAATTCAACTAAGTTATGAAACTCAGGAACCTTATCAAAGAAATTGATATTGCAAAATAGCTGCACAAAAGAAAACAAAACTTTCTTTAGTATGGTAACATAAAAAATAAAGTCACATTGCACACACAAATCAAAGGTTACTAACCCCTGTTCGAGTCCGCTGTAACTTGAGAGACGTGACATTACACAAGGCTTCAAGAATATGCAAATCAATACTGTTACACACAGTTGCTTCAATGGAGCTGCCCGTGTTTTCTACGTACAATCTTCGTGTAGCATTATCTTCGAGTTACACTTGAGAGCTGGAGCATTCACCCGAAGTGTGTATAAACTCGAAGATGCATCATCTGAAGTTTGTTTTCCGGAATGCAAAAACACTAGGTTTAACTTTATCAATGTACAAGAGGAAATCTCATAGTGTCTATCTACATACAACTCCTCAAGAACCGGGAAGCCAGTGAAGAGATTGCGAACAGAGTTTTCATTTTCATATATAATGCGTTTCAAATGAAGAACCTTGAGGCTCGGAAAATGAACATTGGAAGCACCACTCCAAACAATACCATTAGACAATTTCAAAGTAACTAACTTCAGGAAACAATTAAGGTCGCCATAGATGAACTTCACTAGATTCCTTTCGCGGGGATGGGTTCCGGTCAAGACCAGTTCTTGAACAACCGGGCAGGCACGGAAGAGTTTGCAAGAAGAGTCTTCATCTCTAAATTGGAGCTTCGTGAGATGCAGAGTCTTGAGTTTGGGAAGATGAGCAGAGGAAGAAACATCCATGGCCTGACCACAGCCCATCAACTTGAGGACCAACAAGGTCTCGGAATCGAAAAGGCTATATGGCAATGCAACTTGTTCCGAAAACTCAAGGTTGAATTCTTGAACATCTCTTGCAATGGCAGCAGAAACCCAAGAATCAAGATTGAAGGAATCGCAGCATCCGGAAGGCCAGACGAGTCGAAACCTTCTAATGCACCGCTCTCTCCGGAGAGCCAAAGCTGTGTTCACGACGTGTGCGAAATCTTGGGAGTAATCGCCTTCAAAATCAAGATTGGGGACCGATGTCCAGAGGAAACGCCATCGTTTAGACAAGATGGTAGTGGAAGCGGCAAGTTTTGTGGGCAAGAAGGAGAGGATTTCACAGAGAACAGAATCCGGAAGCTTGCTGATCCTATCAATATCATCGGTAGGCCCAATTAAGATTCTTATAGGGGTGATCTTTGATTTTTTAGAAGACGAAGCCGTTTTGGGAAGTTTAGGATTAGGGTTTGGAAATTTTGGGCAAATAAAACTGAAGAAGAAGATACCATTAAGAGGACAGAATTGGTTCTTTGAATTCAAACACAATGCTTTTCGGAAAGCAAACAAGTTGGATGTCAAACAAGTAGCAATCCAAGGGGTGTCAATGGCGTATCATTTAGTTTTATTAGGTTTATATAGGCCTTGTTTGGGAAGGACTCTAAAACCTAAGCTTAGGTTTGATTTCTTGCATAGTAATCTTGTTTAACTTTTGATGTCAATTTAGAATTGGATTTCAAATTTCGAGATGTTTATAACTAGAATTTTCTCAAATATGTTTACAATTATATATATATATATTTTAGAGAATTACACATACCCACATTGTATTTTACACATTTTACACATAATTATCCTGAACTTTAGTTTATAACTATTGGCTATCTTGTACTATGTCAGATAACTTTTCTTCCATTATTTCCGTCAAAGTTAACGAAATTTGGCTACTGAAATGAAATATTTTTGGAATATTCCATTAACTTTGACGGAAATAGTGCATGGAAAGTTATCTAACACAGTACAAAGTAATCAATAGTTACAAACTAAAGTTCAAGATAGATATGTGTAAAGTACAGAGTAAGTATATATAGTTTTCCCATTTTTCTTTTAAGACATTAGTTGCTATGTATTGATCAAAGTTGACTTGCTAAGTGTTAGTTCAAATGAAAAGATATCATCGGCAAAAATAAATCTTCTCGTTTTACCAATTGTAATGAATTGTTAGTTTTTAGGCCACTTTGCAAATTAACCTATCTTATATTCGTAGTTAATGTCAAATAAACGCCACTTTGCAAACTAACATGTCTTATATTCGTAGTTAGTGTCATATAAACAAATGAATTTGTTATGAACTAGAAGTTATAAACTAATTATTACTCCTTCCGTCTTAAAATGAGTGTCATGTTTCCATTTTTTGCGAAAATTAAGAATTATCAGATAATTTAATGTATTTCTAATATTACTTTCACTTTTCTGCCTACATCCCATGTGCAGTTTTGTAGTGCATAAGTGATAAGAGTAATATGAGAAAATTAATAATACTAGTTTTAATCCCGTGCGTTGCACATGTTTAAAACATTATCACAATAAATTTAATTATATTTATACTAAATTGATGAACTAAAAGAAATTTAGTAGTATAATAACTTACATAGACGATTATTGGCCTCCATCCATCAATATTGTATTATTCACATAGCTGAAAAATATGAACAAAAAAATGTGTCAAGATTTCTTGGTTGGATATAACTATTGTAGAAAAAAAAATCATTAGACTACAACTTTGTACGCATAAGATGACATAAAATATCATAAAGTTATAAATAATAACGACATAAATTAAACCATTAAAAGTAAACTACGTATAAGAAAATATACAAAAATAATGTTGGTGAATTTCTAATAACATGTGTTACATAAACTTACAATTAAAGTCTATTTATAACCCTCAATTAGGGCACAAGTAGTTTATCTTGTGAGGTTGAAGTTTTTGTTACTTACCATATTGTATTAGATTTTTAATTATTATTATTTTATTTTTCCAATTAAATTACCAATATAAATAAAATCCTAAAAATTCATTTCCATTTAAATAAGCTTTTGAATTAAAAAACAAAAAAACAAAAAAAAATTTTCATTGAAAAATAATTGTGTTACTTTGAAATGCCTAAAAAATGTTTACTAATAGTAAGAAAGACAAAAAAAATTATTTCCAATTAAAATAGCTTATAAATTAAAAAAAAAAAGTAAAATAAAAAAATCCATGGAAAAATAATAGAATGTATTTAAAATAACTATTTATCAGTATAAAATATTAGGGTAATTTCATAATTAAGTAAAGTATTGTGCCAAAATTAAAATAACTATGATTTGGCGCTCTAATACGCATTATAAACCAATTTTTTGGTTCAGCTTTTATAGTATATATAGATAATAACCTAAAAATAGAAACAAGACACTTATTTTGAGACAAAAAATTTAAACAAACAGAATACTCATTCTAAAACGGATAGAGTATATTAGATTATTACATATCATAAAAGAGAGTTAAGTTTAAGATCTCATATGGTTTGATTGCTAATAATATGGGCTTTGATCGCTCAGATGGCTTGGAGATATTCCGGTCGATTCCGGCAGGCCTTTAAGAGATGCTCAAAGAAGATGTGAGAGGAGCAATGTGCTCCAGGGTCATGGCTGATTAGTTCCTTTTCTTTCCTTGTTTTAACCCCTAAAAAAGTGGTGACGACGTGTTCCTGCACGGGGGTGGCATGTTCCATCGTTTCCACAACAACATTTCTTCAAACTGATATTTGGATCTCAGAAAATTAAAATGCATCAAAACCAATACTATCCTCTCAATGTGTCATCAAGTGACTATCAAGAAATGCAACATAGCCAAATCAAGCTTACTAAAGGTAAGTTTTTTTACAAACGTGCCATCATTCTTGAACAACTAACAAAAGGCTACGGGCATCGATGAAATCTAGATAAACAGAGCTGCAATACATTAACCATACACTGACCAACCAGTGTTGCATTGGCATAACAAAATATTCATGTGGAAATAAAAGAAAACCATGACACACAAAATAGAGAAAAACATGTGATCGATAGATGACAACAGTTCTAAGAAACATCTTGTGGACAGAATTCGTAAACGGTATTGCATTGCGATAGAGTGAAATTCTTACTCAAAACAAAGCTGACATTTCTCGGAGCCCCTTTCAAGCACTGCCAATTTCTGCAGAAGTGCAAACCTTCTATTTGACCTTAATCTTTCATCTTTCTTGGAGCTCCTCAACCCACCATACATAATTAGTTCAGCCCTGATTCTCACATCTTCTAAAACCAATGAGTTCTTAAGAATGTATCTCAAAAACTCCATTTCAACATCCAAACCTTCAAAATCAAAGAAAGAAAACGTTCTCAGATTTATTGCCAAACAGTTTGGAATGTGCAGAAGCTGAGGTGGTGTTGGTATCTTGCATGCTTCTTTATGTTCTTCAAGACTAATCCCCTGATCACAACAGAAATTGACAAAATAGTTACATAATATAAAGTGAAGCTCTGAACAAAACATACAAAACCGTCATTTTGATTCGAGAAACCTTGGAAAGTGTGAGGCGCTCTAAACGTGGAAACTTCGGAAGCATGTGAAGCAACACTCCACGACAGCAAATATTCTTGAGTCGCAATTCAACTAAATTATGAAATTCAGGCAACTTATCAAAGAACCTCATATTGTAAATTGGCTGCACAAATTTAAAAACAACAACAATCATACAAACTAGTGGGTTGCATAAAATATTAATGAAGCATTTTAACGACAAAACAAATGTTATGTATTTACCTTTGATCTATTCTGCTCTAAGTCTAGATATGTGACATTAGACAAGGCTTGAAAAACATGGAAATCAATACTGTTGCAAATAGTTGCTTTAACCAAGCTTCCCATATTTTCAATTTGGAATCTTCGTGTGGTAGCGTCATCAAGTTTAAGATACTCTAGAGCTGGAGCATATACTCGAAGTGTGTATGAATTCTTTTTTTGGTGTAAAAGAAGGAAACTCGACATCTAACCTTATCAGGGTAGGTGAGGAAATCACATAACAATGTATTTTGTCCAAATGGAACCTCTTTATGTACAGATCCTCAAGAATTGGGCAACCCAAGAAGAGATTGCGAACAGAGTTCTCATCTTTAAATCTGATGTTTTCTAAATGAACAATCTTTAGGCTCGGAAAATGAACATTGGAATCAACATTCAAAATAATACCTCCATACAGTTTTAAAATAACTAATTTTTGGAAACAATTGGGGTTGGCAAAACGAAAAGCTGTTTGATTCTTCTCCCAATGACAGATTCCATTAAAGACAAGTTCCAGAATCAATGGGCAAGCAAGGAAGAGATTGCAAGAAGAACCTTTATCTTTGAACCAAAGCCCTTCGAGATGCAGAGTCTTGAGGTTTGGAAGATGAGCAAAGGAACGAACATCCATAGCCTGACCGCGACCAATCAATTTCAAGACCAACAGCGTTTTGGAATTGAAAATGCTACGAGACAATACAACATTTTCTTCCGAAATTTCAAGGTCAAGTTCTTGAACATTGCGTGCAATGGCCGCAGATACCCAAGAATCAAGACTAAAGGAATCATAGCGGCCCCAAGCAGAACTGGTTAGGCGAAACCTTCTTATGCACCATTCTCTCCGGAGAAGCAACACTCTGTTAACGATCTGGGCAAAATCACAATTACGGGAGTAACAGCGGTGAAAATCAAGATTGGGAACCGATTTCCAGAGGAAACGCCATCGTTAGGACAAGATGCTAGTGGAAACAGCAAGTTTAGTAGGCAAGAATGAGAGAATTTCACAGAGAAGAGGGTCCGGAAGTTTGCTGATCCAATCAATGTCACTGCTACTGCTGATTGAAGATTTCTGGTCTGAGATCTTTCGCTTTTTAGAGGAGGTGGCCATTTTGGAAGGCTATGGAAAATCAGTACTGAGAAACAGATGAAATCTGGACATTAGGCTTTGGTATTGTAGCTATAACACACATGCAAGAACAATATAACACCTAGTAGCAGCCTAACATTAACGTCTCATACTAAACCTTACCGAATCAAACCCACTGTAATTGAGCAATAATCAAAGAACAGCTAGCATCAGTGCCGCCACCTGAAAATCCCGCCTCGCTGAACGGCTGAAGAATTCATCATTTTCCTCGCAAGCTAATTAGAGAAGAAAATGAACAGAGCTCTGGACTCTTCTTTTAATATTTGTCTTTATAAGATACGAAATTGAACTTAGCTCTGGACTCTTCGTTACTAGATTAAAATAAGCCGTAGCTTGCAAGCACTTGAACTTGTTTTGGTAGGAGTGGTTAATGTTCGGGAGCAATGATGTAGCAGAAACAAAGATTTCCAACTAGAAAAAAATTATTTCTTTCAAATTGTACAAGTCCTTAGAATCATTATGAATATTTTCAAATATTTCAAGTAGATCCAGTTATGAAATACTCCCTCCGTCCCAAAATAAGTGTCCTCCGTTCTATTTTGAGAAAAATTAAGAAGAAATTAGTTAGTGTGATATATTTACTATTGTATCATTATGATCATGTGTTGAGAAATCTTAACTAACTTTTTATAAAGATATTACTGATAATTCATGCATAACTAACTTACTAGAAAAGGAAACAAGATACTCATTTTGGGACAAAATTGCAAAAAAACAAGAGACTTATTTTAGAACGGAGGGAGTAGAAGAAAAAGAATGTATACATTACAAAAATGCAATAATATGTTATTATTAAATTGGCTCACAGAGACTTTCAGCTAACCATGACTACAAATAATTACAATTTGTCGATGTGTTATTAGAGCATCTAATATTAAAAAGTTATAACGCTCGTGACGTCCACGTTTATTTGAATTGCATTTTGAGTGTCGTGAATTTTCCGACATGCTTGATAGCATATCCATGCATGAAAATTTCAATTTTATGAATTATAAAAAACCTTAATGTATGGGTTGAAGGAGCATAAGCAAGACATGTAGTGAAGCCTGAACAAAACAGCCACAAGTAACTAGTACAGCAAAAGTCATGGCCCTTCTCTATGCTGCTTCCAATTAAACTGATGAACATAACAAAATACTTCCAAAAGAAAACTAATAATGCTTTTACAACATCAATTGATCGATATCAAAAAACCTGAAGCTGACATGCCTTGGAGCACATTGGAAAAGTCGACAATTCCTTCATAAGAACATCAGTACCCAAACTGAAACTTGACGAGGTAAGAATTGTCACATTCTTAATTATGCTTCAACAAATATCTTGTAAACTCCTTCTTGATGTTGAAATGGAGTTCATGAGATACATTCTTAAAAACTCTTTGGTTTTGGAGGACGTGAAAATCCGGGCTGAATCATTAATGTCAAATAGAAGTATCGGACTTACCAAGAAAGCTGAATTAACGAATAAAATCAAATAGAAGGTTTGAAGTTCTACAGAAATTAGCAGTGTTCGAAAGGGGCTCCGAGAAATGCGAACTTTGTTTTGAATTGGAATCTGATGCAGAGGTATTAATTCTCTCTCACAATGTTACAATTTACAGAATTTATCCACAATATGTCGTCTATATGATAACTAATCTGTTCTTTAGATTTCACCTTCATTTATCTCTCCTTCTAGTAAGCGCAGCACTCAAATTTTGCAAGAATTGAGAGTTTAGACTAATGTATGGCATAAATCATGTGATCAGTTACAGAAAGCATATTTTTTTATGTGCTTTAAACTTACCATTTTGATATATTCCCCAAGCTCTCTCTAGCATGCAAGCAGAGTGTGAGTCTCTCTTAGATGCTATTAGTCATGATAAAAATTAAGCTTCACATAGGTATATAATGCGGGTCTTTTTACCGACTCACTTGTGCTTGATTTCCAGGATGATGGAGAAGAATACGAATGAAGACCTTAGTTGCAGGGAGATAGCAGCAGACGTCAAGTTTTTGTTTTTTTGAATCTGTGAGACACTCTTTGCTTTCAAGTATATATTCCTTAGGGTAGGATGCACATAGTCTAGGACCTTGGTCAGTTGAGAAAGAATGACCTTTAAAATATTTGGATGCTGGTCATGTGTATAGATAACTGCTATGGCTTTGTTTATGTATTAAGTAACTTCAAATACTTAATTATTCTGAACTTGAAATGTTTGGTAGATAACTACTATAAACAAGCATTTGGGAGGGCATAGGTGGGGAGGGTCTCCCAAAGTATAGGTGGTAAACAAGTATTCTACTCGTTTTCGGTAACAGAACCATTGATTTATCATGCTGATCCAAAGTAGCAAACCGATTCGATTGCGTACGTGTTGTAGTAAAGATCTTGTATGTAGGTTGTTGTAGATGACTTTCATGTTTTGGCATGCACATCGTTAAGAAAAACTCGGGTGCAATATAGAATTTCACCTCTGTGCAGGATTAAAAAACTCTATCGTTATGAAATAGGGATGCAAATGTAAAATTTAAAAGAAAATTGAGAGCTCAAATTGTTTAAATGTTACAATGACAGTTTAAGGCATCAATGACAAGAACAACATTTTAGGGTACAAAATGTACAACAGAAGAGGGTGGATAAGGATTCAGGACGATGGAAATGCCACAAATAGTAGAAAATAATCCAACACGTACACTGCCAATTCCATATATTGACTGACACATCAACAATTTAACAGCACAATAAGCAAAATACTGTTTGTTTTGGGTGTGCTTTTGGTTGTTTCTGCAATGATGATGAAGTCAAGAGAAGCAAAAAATATTTATTTATTAGAGGCCTTGTTTGGTAACACTTCTTGAAAGTCAAAAGTTTTTACACATCAAATAAAATAAAGCCACATAAGCAGATTACAAAGACAAAAGCTAGACACATTGTTTTCTTTCACCTAACTTTTGGATGACTTGTGTAATGATGGTGAAGTTGCAAGAAGATAAAAAATTTTGCTTCTAGCATGAGAAGTAGAGAGAGAATTAATCATATTTCAATTATGTCCTTACGTGATGAGTTAAAATGAGTTTTTTATTTTTATAATAATGTACA
>JAYMTA010006164.1:0-10672 GCA_036897625.1 Pelargonium cotyledonis | reverse complement strand
TATTGATAAGCATGCAATTCACATAAAATAAAATTAAGATGAGTGCAGTTATAATCCTTTGGGCCCAAGTACACTATCATAAAATTACCTGTGTGGCAAATACTAGTATCTCACCCAATGAGAAAAGAGCTATGAAGCCATACAAACTTTTGAGACAGAAGGCACTGAAACAAAATGCTGCACCCAAAAATGTTGCTCCAGAAAGAAGCTGGAAAAAGGTAAAAACCAAAAGAGCAACTTATTGCAAGCAAGAAATAGCAATACCTAGGAAACGGTTCATTCCAATAATCTTAACGGGCAATTAAAGTTCACACTATCAGTAATTCCACCAGACATGAAAACAAAAACTTACCTTAAAAGCATTAGAAATTGTAGCATCCATGTGGTCAAGAATGAGACCTCCAGATAATGTTCCCACAATACCACAAATAATTGTAATCCCTCCAAATGTCAAATCCGCATTACTCTGTCAATAGCCAAGATTTAGACAGAATTGTCATATTAATTGATTGACGTATAAATTACGGATATTCTGAAAGCTGGGAGAAGAACTATTTCAACCGGCAAGCAGTTCAATAAGAGATTAAAAGTAGAAGAAGATAATAACCATACCATATTATAAATGTTATACCCAGCCTTTGGCCCCCAATATGAGTAAGCTCCAATGACAAAATTGTAGAATACATATCCTGCCAATATACATAGAAAATAAGCTTCTATAACAGTGAAGGGATTTACTACATACAATAAAGTAATCAAGATTCAAAAGTATATTCATATTTATATGTAAATAGAGAAACCAAACTACAGTACAAGTAAAGAGAACTGAGAAAATACCTAAAACATTTGTAACATAAACTCTGTCAAGCAAAAGCACTTTCATATCTTCCGAAAACCTCTTAAACTGAAGTAAAATTTTGAATGGAGCCCTTGACCTGCCACTTGAGATGAGGGATAAAATAAACATATATAAAGAAAGAAAAAAAATTATAAACTGGATCACGAAGTAACGGAGGGCCCTAAATGGAGACAGGCAATGACAATCTATAAACAAAAGGCCCTTGAGAAACCAAAATTACATAAATTATGTCATCAGAGTCGTAATATAAATTATTGACATATTAAACTAAAATAATAAGGCTATAATATTAACTGAAGCCTTTCACTAAAATAAAACTAATTGATGAATGGGGAGATCCATATATATATATGTCATAACCATCCTTCTTACATTTTGCAATTAAAATATTAAATTTGCTTAGTGTTACCAATATTAATTCAAATAGTGATCTAAATGCATACAAGAGGTGTCATACATGAGTCACTCACTTGGAATTGTAGGCAAATATACCAGCATTTTCAACTAACACGTGACTGTTATAGTTTGAGACTCCTGAACCTGAAACTAGCAAGAACATAGCAATTTTTATAAGAATAAAAAAAATAATTCATGTCTCTTACTGAGAGAAAAGAGAGATAATCCAAAATGTTTCTAGAATTGATTAGCACAAACAAATGCAGTATAGAAATGAATACATTGCAACAATAAACCATAAATAAAAATAATTAGAGGGGAAATCTACTACAATACTTAAAAATTCACAGAAACAATTAAGAATAGTTAGTTAGGAGTATACACCAAATCAAATAAAAAGTTCAGTGTTTCAGTATTATCTGTCCCCTTAAGCCCTCTGTGGAGCAGTATGCGGTAGTAAAATCCCAAGAAATTCATTCCAACTTTGTATGGAGGATTCTCATCCAAAACAGTAATAAATCACATAGAACTCTAGGGATGCTATGCCCCACCCTAACTACTTGAAGTCAAGAACAGAAGAGCCATTGTGTCAACCTATGAAACCTTGTCTTCAACTAAGGCTAAGAATAAAACAAAACAACCTTGCATTAACAAAATTACAAGAACATAACTGACAAAAGAAATAAAATCAAGAGTGAAAATATTTCAACCTGTAGTACCTTCAACCACAGGAGCAACCGTTTCAGCACATGTCAATGTTTTATTTGGTTCAACAGGAGCAAAACCTATGGTTACAAGTTGAATAAAAGGAAAGCCATTGAGGTCAGACAGAATTAAAACATGTTGAAGCAAAGATGAAGCATTATAATGTACACACCTTTCAACTGTAGAGGTTTCATCACAAACCCCAAAACAGCAAATGGAAGCATCAAAATTGACTCTCCCCAGAATGCAACACGCCAATTGAAATAGCTACCAACCTGAAAATTTAGACGATATAAAATATTAATCATAACAAGTTGGAACAGCAAAAACGAAGTGATTCCAACAAGTCGATCATTGCAAGAGTTGAATCATTAAACAGAAAAAAAGGGAAGGGTGTTGAGTCCTAAAGCAGGTGACAAGTTTGACACACCAGACCAACACGGAAGGATGACAAAAGAGTAGACTCTGGAAGCTTTTCCAATCTCAGCTATGGAGCAATATGCTAAAACAAACACCACATGCTATTACAGCCTTATTTGGATTAAACTAAGAATTGTAGGGAGATTGGGAGGGGAGGAAGCTACATTTACACATGATGAAGTGGCTAATAAAGTGTCCCCAATCGAATAAATATAAAATGAATGAGCAACATATAATGGTTGAAAGTCAAATCCTACTAAAAAGGTTGACCATTTAGTGGTGGAAGACCAAGCCATTGTGTGCAGTCCAATTCGTAATTTAACAATATACACTTCATAATTGGTAACACGGTATTTTTAAAGCAACATCTACAATTTCATCAAAAATAATGACTTCAGTTACCATGATTATTCAAACTGGTGAATATAACTAAACATATTAGTACACGGCACACACCTATCTTCAAATCAATAAATGAAAGATCATCTAGATGAGACAGGAAAATCTCCATATATCCAAGCATTATTTATTTGTTTTGGCAGAAAAGGGGAACTGATGAAGAGAGTACATATTCTATACTCAAGTTCTTGACCAAAACAGACCAAAGTTGAAAAAGGAATGTGGAAACAGCTACTGAGATAGATGCTTACAACTCCACCATACACATAGCCCAAGGCAATTCCAGTTGGTATACACATGTAAAACGTTGCGAGCCATGCCGTTTTCTGGTATCATGAAAAACAACTATTCAGCATAATTGTGAAATCAGAAACAGATTGCAGAATCACGATAATTGAAAAGAATACAGACCTGAGCAACAGGAGCATTATCGTCTATAAATGGTGCTGCTAGACTTATGAAAGAAGCCTCACCAACGCCAACCAGCCTAAAAGGGAAAAACCCATACTATGGCTCACACCAATCACAAGAAACTCAGAAAACACCAATCAATCCTTTGAAAGTAATGAAATTGCTATACTTACATGCGGCATATTGTAATAGACCAAAAATCAAATGAACTACCACAGCCAGCTGTAGCAAATGTCCAAACTGATAAACCGACTCCAATAAGCCTAAAAGGATTATGGCTGCAAGCACAATATTTTGTTAGAACTAAAACAAAAATGGGTTTAAGTATAACTGCAAACAGAGTTGACAATGTAGTCAAAGTTGATGTCCTTTCTATTTTAGGCTCCTCACTTTCTAAAGTTTGGAACTTCAATAAACAATTCACCTTAATTGATCTAAACTCACAACATAATATTAACCAAAATTCTAGTATGATCAATCAACTGCCAATACTTCAAATAATTAAGGACCAATCAACTCACACCCTAATAGAAGTGTTCACCTCTTCGCCAAGGATGCAAATATAGGAGAAGCCACAAGTAGTCCGACCATAAATGCAGATGACAAGACACCATCTTGAAAATTGCTCAGTTTAAAATCCCCTCTGCAAGCAAAAACAATTTGTAATGAGATGACAGGAAACAAAATGCTATATCATAAAGTTTTACAGCCATTTCATCATGGTATGCTTTGCTCGTCCTATAACTGCATCTTACTTCATTGGTACCAAGTCAATTACACATTTATATGCATGTCAGGAAGTGTGTACAACAGTAGAAACACATCATACTTCTCTGAAAGAAAGAACAGTTCCATATGTGTGTCACCAACAAATTATAAAAATAGCTCAAGAAACTAGCCCACGCTCGCTTACTGAAATGGCTGCAAGCACCATTTCAGTAATTTAAGTATTAGCAAAAGCAACATGCAGAGATCAGAAGAAAAAATAAGCAATAGAGGTGAAATGATTTACACGGTCCTATAACAAAAATGCTAGGTAAAACTTACTGAATTCCACTACCCGTGGTGCATATTCCACTCTCTGTGCATGTGATAAGACTCCCATTTACACCATTGCTTGCAATTGCTCCTCGATCCAGATAATTTAACATGTTAATCACACAAAAGATTACAAGTAACCTGCAAAAGAAAACAACATATTTTACTATGGCACGTGTTTTCATCGAGCTACATTGATGCATAAAAGAGTCCATTTATAGCAAATGCATCAATCATAGTTTCCAGTAAATTAAGACCATAAATAATTGTAATTTGTTATCGAAACAAATCACGCATGTGAATTAGAATAAATATTACTTTGCACACAAAATAAACAAAAATTACTTTGTACTCCTAACAGTTATAGAAGCTGCCGATAATTACAAAAACACACTGACAATTTGACGATTATTTGCAATAACTAGAGGAATTGAATTTGATTTTGAACTACCCACCCATAAACTAATACACAGAATTATAGTTAACACAAAGTAATTTGAGGAAATTAAAGGGGAAATTACAAAACCCAACTACTGTATAATCTCCATGTTCAGTTGCTGATTTCTAGCAGTAAAAAGAA
The DNA here is from genome assembly GCA_036897625.1 of Pelargonium cotyledonis. Classification (NCBI taxonomy): domain Eukaryota; kingdom Viridiplantae; phylum Streptophyta; class Magnoliopsida; order Geraniales; family Geraniaceae; genus Pelargonium; species Pelargonium cotyledonis. The sequence continues at coordinate 5,864 of JAYMTA010006164.1, read as the reverse complement.
TAAAAATTTAAGAACAAAATCCGAAAATAAAGGAAATTGAAGGGCAAATAAAATGAAAATTACTTCTTGGGCGTGAACCATGAGGGATTGGAAGCTGAATCCGTAGTTGCCATTTTTGAATGTTCTCTGCGACTCCGAATCGGTGGATTTAGCTGTCGGTTGATATGTTGAAGCTGTTGTTGTAGCGAACCATTCACTTCCTTCACGCAAACATCCTTTCAAAGTTCAATCCATACCAACAACCAGTTTATACTTCCGTCAACAACACAGTACTCCTTTTTCTCTTCTTATTAATTAATTCATATATTTCTATGATTATTTTTTTAATATAGGCAATACTACTACAAAAAAAAAATTAATTAAATTAATTAACTCGTATTGTTTAATCTCTATGGGCTTCACACATAATCTCACACAACGTTAGACCACTTGATTCGTAAACAAAATTATAATTTATGCGAATAAAATGTTTAATGATATTCAAAATTTTACCTAAAATCAAATTGAAGACATAATTAGGGAAAATTATGTGAATCCAACCCTAGCCGCCTCTACTCTCTCTAGGCCATTGTCAAAGTTTTTCAGGCCGTCGGACTTTAGTCCGTTCACACATCAACACCTCCTCATCCTTCCGCCCCGTTTGATCCACATCGTCTGCCCTCTCGCTGGAATAGCCTGTTGAAGTCGGAGTTTAGCCTTGCGTCGTCCATGGTTCAAATTCGGTTGTTCCTCTCCTACCTCCATAGCCGCGAGTTGCTATCTACGTTGCTGGAAGCAGCCATCGTTGACGTTGGAGTTTCCCGCAATCCCGCCGTCCTTCTATCAGATTGGTTTGAGTTTTTTGTTTTTCTTCCTAGTTTATAATGGTCTTTCCTCCCTGGTTGGATGTGGATTTTTGGGATTTTTGAGTCTTTTGTGGTTAAGGTGTAGCGTTTTTGAGGTTTTGTGTAGGTGGTGGCCTTGGATAGCCGGCTGGAGTCTTATGTTAGGACTCTAGTTTGTCAGTTGCTGATTTGCTATTTCAGGTTTTATTTGATACTGTTAAGCTTTACGTTCTGGTTGTAATGATCAACGATTTAGGGCGCGTTGTTTGTACTTCTGATGTATGTCTGGTCTTGAGTTTCAAGTTTCCTGTAACTTCTTTTATCTTCAATGAATGATTTTCGGATTGTTTGCATAAAAAAAATTGAAGACATAATTATCTCCACATTTTATTCACTATCTCCATGACTTGAACCACATAAGATTCATCTTTGTCATCCATCATTCAACGTACATCTTTCCTAATTGTAATTGCTACAATATCCCGAGGATCCACTATATTATCCCGTTCAAAAATAAAAATCATTAAACAAGAGAAGATATAGTAGAACTTCCACTAGTGACAAACATGTAATATCTACTAAGAGAGTAGAAACAAATTATAATTATAACATAGCTACTAATATATGATTATAACATAATTTTTTAAATTAAAAAACATAAAAAGAATTAATCTACTCGTGTTAAACATATTGACATACAAATACAAGGAAGGCAATGCTAATAAGGTTTATCTATGTAAGTTGATTGAATGGAAGAGGAAGACTGATTTGGTTGATTTTGCTAAATTTATCTCTATAGAAGGCGATTCTGGAAAAAAAAAAGTTGTGGAAAAACTATAAAGAATAGAGAGAATGCTTAGAGTTTTTGCTCATGAAATTGATATTTGAGTATTAGTACTATAATTTTTTATGTACTTAAATCAATTGGTACAATATTTATCACTAAATAACATACTACTAACATATATTCTATGGATGGCTAACAAAATTTGAGATGAGCCGCCGCAATTCTAGCCGCCATAACACCAGTCGCCGCAACACCAGCCGTAAACCTAATCGCCGTCATGGTCCAACTGGAGATCAGCGGACAGAGCCTCATCTCCCGGCTGCTCCCATCAAGGACTCTCTTTATTTTGGGAATCTTCCCAGGAACATGACCTCTCGGTGGCCGAAAAATTATTGCGAGTCGTCACGCTCCTGTCTCGGATTGTTTTGTGATGAATAACCCTAATAATGCTGGGCGTTTTTTATGGTTTTGTGAGATTTTCATCAGAGAAGGATGCCGATCTGGTCAGCAAATTCTTGGCATGCTTGCCATTCGAGGGGTACCGTTTCATGCTTGGCATGCAAATTCTTTTAAAGAGGTGGCACGAAATTATGGAGATTGCATTTTTATTCATCCGGATTCACTGACAGGACTTTCCTTTGGATCAAGCTTTTGTTCTTGTGCATAGATCCTCCTTCACTCCTATCAATGATCAGTTGAATTTAAAGATTAGCAATCACTCTTTTCCGATCGCGGTTGAGGAATATTTGGGTGCGGCTCTGCCACCGTTTCCGGAACTTTCTTGGACTGACGATTCCTCGTCAGTTCCGAGCCCCCGTCCGCCTGGTTCGAGCGTTGATCGTAGATTCACCGAGGTAAATGACAATTTGGTTGCTGGAGAGTCCAACTTAGATGGGCCCCCAAAGTCAGTTGATCAACGTGGTGACTCAAATACAGTTGGGCCCGTTGGGGCAGCTATTCAAACTGGGCCAATTGATGATGAGCCTGCGTTGAGTTACTGCCCATGCAGATCATACCTGCATCCCGCAGTCCAGCATCGTTGCCGGCTGCTTCTTCGAACAATGGCTCAGTCAATCTGAGAAATATAACGTATCGACGTAGACCTAATACTTGTGCCATCGTTCTTAGTGAAAACATCTCCTCGCCAGCCAAGTCGAGAGAGGCTGTCTGGGACTTTTGTGTAGGCATTGGTGGTCGAGCAGTGGGCTCCGAGAAAGCTATTATTGAACGGCTTCGTGTTATCGAAGCCGACCCTCCTGCTTAATTCTTTTTTCGTCGCGTCACCACCTCTGCGATGTGCTTACTCTCATGGAATATAAGGGGTGCGGTGGCGCAGTATATGAGAGATCGCCTTCGGTCCCTCATTCGTAGTTCCTAGCCTAGTGTTGTGTTTATACAAGAGACTAAACTGCATGAGCTTTCTTCTTTTCCAATCTCCAGCTTCTGGCAGCATCAAACTCTCCAATTTGTCATGTCTCCGTCGGTGGGACGATCGGGAGGAATTCTTTCTATTTGGGACACCTCGGTTTTTTCGCTGGCTTCCTCGGTGGTTGAACGGAATTATGTTGCTCTCTTGGGTAAGTGGCATGTATTTGATTGTCAGTGTATTTTGGTAAACTTCTATGACCCGTCTTCTGAATCGGAGAGGTCAGCTCTTTGGGATAGAATTTATGCACTAATTAATGAATTGCAGTTACCATGTTTGATTGCCGGTGATTTCAATGATGTACATTCAACTTGGTGGCGCAGTTGGTTAATCCAACTGTATGAGTGTGAAGAGGTTTCATGATCAATTCTCACTCTACACATCCTTGATAGTGGTGGTGTAAGAGACTACTTTAGTACGGTAAGATTCCAAAAATTCTAGACTAGGGTTAAGAGAAATAGTCTCTTTCCTTAACACTATTGGTTACTTGTATATATACACCTTTAGGCCGTCGCTTATCAAAAAAAAAAAAATTGATGTACGTTCAGCCTCTGAGCGTTCTAGTGGTGTCGGTGTCATTTCGATCTCGGATACAGCTGCTTTTAATAGATTCATTGACCGCTGCTGCGTTTTCGATTTGCCTCTGCATGGGAGAGCTTTCACTTGGTATGGGCCAAACTCAAGTGCAAGCCGCATTGACCGTATCTTGATCTCGTCCACATGGACTACTTCATTAGACGGGTTTGTTCAGTTTGGTTTGCCAATAAGAGGGTGTTCGGACCATTGTCCACTATCTTTCTCTATTTCTCGTGTCGACTGGGGACCCAAACCGTTTCGCTTTCTCAATTGCTGGGTTAGTCACCCCTCTTTTCGAGACATGGTTAAGGAGGCTTGGTTGTCGGTCCCCTCGGATTGTAGGCCTCGGTATCGTCTTTGGAAGAAATTGGCATCTGTGAAAGCAAAATTAAAGTCATGGAATAATGAGATTTATGGCAGACTTGATACACAGGTTGCTTCTTTGGTTTCTGAAATTGATGAAATGGACAAGCTAGCTGAGCAGCGTCTTCTCTCCGTGGACGAGTGTGCTTCAAGAACTTCTCTCTCTCAACTTCTTAACAGGTCCGGGGACTTATCTATCTTTTGGAAGCAACGGTCTCGAGTACGATGGTTAGCGGAGGGTGATAAAAATACTAAATATTTCCATCGCTATGCATCATACCGGTCGGTTCAGAATTCAATAGTGGGTACAATGTTAAATGAGGTGTGGATAGAAGATCCTGCTCAAGTCAAAGCAATTGCAAAAAAAAAATTTCTTGGCCCGTCTATCGTCTAACTCTTCGGATGGCTTAGTGTTCGACAATATGAGATTTAAATCCCTTTCTCCTGCTGCCCGTGACAGCCTAGAGAGACCAATTTGTTTGGAGGAGCTTATATAGGTTGTTTTTAGTTTGGATGGCTCACGTGCGCCAGGCCTAGATGGTTATAATATGCATTTTTTTCACTCCTGCTGGGATATCGTACAATCGGACGTTCTCTCATTTGTTCAATCTTTTTCGACACTGGTGAGCTTGGCAAGGGCTTTAGTTCAGCTTTTTTGGCTTTAATACCGAAGGTGGCTTCTCCACAGTCCTTTAATGAGTATCGTCCGATTAGCTTGGTAACTGCACCCTACAAAATTATTACCAAGATATTAGCAAATCGCCTCAAACCTTTTATTGGCTCTCTCATTAGCGATTTTCAGAGCGCTTTCATTAAAGATCGTCAACTCCTTGATGGTGTGTTTATTGCGGGAGAGGTTATTCGTTTAGCGCGTTCTCAGAAGCTTGAGTCAGTGATTTTGAAGCTTGATTTTCAGCAGACATTTGACAAGTTAGATTGAATTTTTATTGAATTTTGTCTCAAATCCATGGGGTTCGGTTCACACTTTATTTTTTGGGTCCGTTGTTGCTTACCCTCCTATATCTCTGTTTTGATTAACGGGTCACCTTCGGAAGAGTTTTTGACATCTAGGGGAATCAAGCAAGGGTGTCCGCTTTCACCATATCTTTTTTATCATTGTTGCAGAAGCTTTGCATCTACTCCTTGTCAAAACCGAGTCGCAAGGTTTGTTTCGGGGAATTCAAGTTGGTTCCACAAGTCTCTCGCATTTACAATTTGCAGACGATACGGTGTTGTTCTTAGATATGTCGACCTCGGATTCTTCTATTTTGAATGTAAAGAGTATCCTAAGGACTTTTGAGGCGACATCGGGGCTTAAGATAAATTTTCAGAAATCTCCCATTGTCGGCATAGCTATGCATGAGGACTGGCTCCTTAGGTTGGCTTCGGACCTTGGGTGCCAACCGGCTTCTCTTCCTATCTCGTACTTGGGCTTTAAACTGGGTGGCAATCCTAGACTTCTCAGTACATGGGCAGGTGTTATTGAGAAGTTTGAAAAGCGTTTATCTTTATGGAAATCAAAATACTTTTCTTTGGGAGGTCGGATCACTCTTATTCGCTCGGCTCTCGGGTCTCTCCCTTTAAAGCTCCGAAAAAAGTTATTGCTTATCTTGAAGCCATTGAGCGTTGGTTTTTGTGGTCGGGGTCTTCTTCGAGACGGGCTTTTTGTAAGGTTAAATGGGAGCATGTGGTGCAAAAACGGGTGCATGGTGGGCTTGGTATACGCCAATTGCATCTTGCAAATGTTAGCCTCTTAGCTAAGTGGTGGTGGAGATTTTCGACTCAATCGGGGTCTTTGTGGAAGTCCATTTTATGTGAAAAATGTTGGGATTTATCCCGCTCTGATACCACTTGTTGGGAATCGTCCCGCTCTGATACCACTTGTTGG
>JAYMTA010006163.1:0-10673 GCA_036897625.1 Pelargonium cotyledonis | reverse complement strand
TGAGGCTGTCCCCACTCATCATCGGCTCGTACGGTGCTTAACATGGGTGGAAGAGAGGCTCCAATGAGCCCCCCAATACCCAGCATCAGCTCCCCAATCGCACAACCTTTCCTCCTACTCACTCCGGATGATAAAACTGAAGCCAAATATGTCTATTTATAGATTTTGAAAGTAACATGGGTGCCATGGCGCTAGAGCTGGCGCTGCAGCGTCATGCATCATTAGGTGTCCAAGCTGTGCATCGAAATTAGGGTTTCGCGAGTCTGTGCAGATGTGCTGCCTTAAATTTAACGTTTGATGGGCCAAATGATCTTGTAAAATTACGGGCCACCACTTGTTCGAAAGCCCAAGATATCTTCTACAACTTTGCTGAAGGCTTGAAGTCCATTCAAGTTCATTTAGATAGTGAAATTCCAAATTTACTCCTCAAAGGTCCTTCTAGCAGATTGGGGAATTTCACCTAAACTTCCTCTTTTTGCTATTTGCTCTTGTTGACCTTTATTGACTTGCCTTAACCCTTCATTGTTCATCCAATTCCAGCCATTACGTGTGCTTCTAATAACCTTGAAATCATAATAAAAACCCGGCGCACGTAAAAGAGGCAAAATATACATAAAATACACTAAAACTACCGAAAATAAGCTAAAAACACAAAAACTATTCTAATGCACTTGAATGAGCTACAAAACGAATATTTAATCAAATTAACCACCATGAAGCTCATACAAGGGATAAAAAAACACGAAACATGCTAGATTTAGTATGATTTAGGGTCGGATAACTAGCACAAAATACAAGTTATCATTGGTGTTTACTTTTTTTTTTAAGGTAAACACCGAGTTCACTATAAGTGTAAAAGAGATCAAATCATATACAAGGCCAAGAAGAACAAATGGGGTACATAGGCTTGTTATGTGCTAAATCAAGAAAAGGCTTAAAGGCTCAAAGGGGTGACTAGTTGTAAAATGCAAAAGGTAGGTAACAATTAGGCTCAAACGATCCAATGATGGCCTAAATCACTTCCTTCTAAACTAAGTTCTCTATTCATTTCAACTCGAAAGGTCAACCTAACCAATTCTAGAGTAGCCATTACACAAAGTTCCCTATCACATGTTGCTATCGAAACAACCAAAGAAGCCCAAAATTCAAGGATTTTTGTGCGCAGTTAAATCATACCAAACATGCCATAATATTCAAACTAATATCTAGGGGTCCTAGTACATGTTTATAGTTCAATCACACACAGGCACAAATCTTAGAGAAATACTTTGTAAATAAATCCAGCTCTTCAAGAACCCAACATCATGCCTAACAATCTAAACTACCTAACATGTAAAAATGAAACAGGCAAATGCATATGCGAAATTCAAATAGGGTCAAAAATTTGAAAAGGAAAAGGAAAACATGAATGCAAATGAATGTCCCCTCAAACCTAAGGTTCCATCATTAATCATTGCCCTTAATGATGGAACCTTAAGTTTCATGCAACACTAAACTATATGACATAGAGTTACACTAATAGAAAAATAAACAACAAAGTCGGGGGATGAGAAAAGGTGCTCTATCCTCGAAATGCAAAGATACCAAAAGAAAATGCGATGTCCCCCCCAAACTTAACGACAAAGCATGCAAAGCTATTCCCACAAAAAAATTTAACACATGCTATATCCAACAATCAATAATTAATCAAGTAACATGTTCAAACCCAATGCTCAGTTAAAAGTTAAAACATACTTACTTGATCCTCCAAAGGGGGTTTGAGTTCATGACGCAAGAGCTTATATGAGAAAACAGAATGCTGCAGCAGTAGGTGTGGATGCCACAACATTGGTCTTCTTTAAGCGTGCATGAACTCAAACTAAATCGAATAGAAGAAGTGGAAAAGAATGAGGAAGGCTAGCTCTCGAAAGATACATGTGAAAGGAGGGGCAGTGAATGACGAGCACAAATGTGACTCGTGCATCCCGTGCCCAAGACATGACAGATTATGTGCAAAATTTCTTTAATCATACAAAAAATAGCCACCTACCACATAATATCAACCAAGGGCAGCCGCTATGGACTCACACCCACATGCAAGGACACAAACACATATTTTCCCAAAACTATCCTAAACATGCAGTTTCTACAGATGACAAATAAATAAACCCAATGCTAAAATTAACTAAATAAAAACATCAACTACAAAACTTAAAAATAGTGAACACCAATAGAAATACTCCCCCCAAACTTAATTCACGAGCATGCCGTCAATTAATCCAACAATTTAAATCAAGCATGCATTCTACCAAACTAACAATCCAATGCAACCAGCCAAGCAACCATGTTCCAAATCAGATTTAGACTATTAAAAAAGTAGGAACGTACTTACTTGATACCCCCAAGAGGGAGTTTTGAGCCAATACCCGAAACAGTCCCAAAATGAGTTGTTTTCGTCTCTGCCAAAAATGAATACCGTGGCGCTCAGCGTCGGCTCTGTGGTGCTATGTCGTCTTCTTTAAGCTTTGCAGCTGTTTTGGCCAGGCATGGTTGCTCCACCTCTTAACTCACTGAAAATAGTTTTTGGTTGCTCCTAGCTTGTAGCAACGACTGGACTTCACGAAGTCGTGACGTTCTTTTCCTTCCTTCTGCCATGGTGGTGGTAGCCTACGATTATGGTGGTTATGGGAAGTTGAGTTTTGGGAGGGAGAAACGAGAGGGAGGCTACAATTGAGGTATGAGAGAGCAAACTCGAGCCTCCCTCAACTTACCCTAATCTGTTATGGAGGGAAAAATATCGAAATGCCCTCATCAAAATCGCAAAACTCTGCCTAGACACAATGCCATGACGCTGGACTTCAGCGCTGCAGCGCTAGGGAGGTGTTGATATCACCCCCTTCGCAACGCCTCGACATTGCTTCTCAGCGCCGCGACGTTAGTCTCTGTCCTACACATTTTAATTCTCAGAACACGATTGATCCCTCTCTCACGGTTCTTTTGGTCCTCACAATAAAATAAAAGCAGTGTAAAATTACACTACTAAGATTAAAACAAAAATAACATTAAAATAAATTGGTGGGCTACCTCCCATCGAGCACTTTTTATTAATGTCGTTCGCTCAACGATTGGCTCCTAGTAAAAAGAGCAATGCTTGGGAGCACAAAGAGGGGTTTCACCCCAATCTCTTCAAAGTCATACCAACGGTCATGCTTTGCAATTCGAACAAAAGAAAAATACATTATCTCGGAACACGCGACTTTCTCAGTTTCGTACTTGACTTTGTTCAATTTTCAATTTTTGAACCCCGTCACACCAGTTGCAATCTCCACAACCAAACCATCATGGTAGGAAGACTACATGTGTGTTTAGGTCTATTTCAGATGAAATACCTTTATAAAAGAAAAATAAAAACGACGTCTAAAAGTCAAAACAACTAATCAAAATTTACATCGAAATCCCTAGCAACGGCACCAAAAACTTGACAAGCATTTTAGCAAGTGCACCGATTGTGTCGAAGTTATAAATAGCTTGCGAGGAGCTCGAGTATCATATCCATATGGACTAAGGCAACTGCAAATAGTCAAATTGACCTAAAGGCGGTTCTACTCTAAAAATCATTTAAACTATGTTTGTGTGTGATAGAGATAGAACAATATAAAATAAATAATAAAGATAAACTATGTACATATGATCCATGAAGAAAGGGAATTGAAGAAATGCCATTTGATAATAGTAACTGTGCAGTTGAATTTGTATAACAATTAAAAGCGTAAATGGAGCATTTGTTTAATCACGTTAAATGGAGCATTTGTTTAATCACGTTGTCCCACGTGTTGTCCACACCGTGTCCTTTGTGAAACTTTCCCGAGACTTAAAGTGAATACGCCATCCTTAATTAATACCTAGGCGCAATTTGCGCCCCCAAGCATATTACTGCAGGGGGGTCACATACATTTTAGCCTTACGTCTGGTGCTATATGGGACATAAGGTGGCCTAGAGCATTAGCCAACAAAAGGCACTGTCCATTACGATGATTCAATTCGAACAAGTCGTTTCCATGGTAAGGATAATGCTCGTACTGTGATAATGCTTATAGGTACGTACTCAACGCGCAAGCTTTGGGCTTGGCGGATCATTGTAACACCGAGGCTCTTGTGATTAAACATTAATAAACTAAATAAAATAAAAATTGTAAACAACTACACAATTAACTATCAATGGAATAACTAGCAAAATCATAGACAATATGTAAGTAAATATTTGAAATGAAACAACTAGAAATTCTCATAGATGAAGAATAAAGTTGAATATAATTAAAATAAAACCAAAACTAATAACGTAAATCATACACGGAAAAGAGGTCAAGCGCCGTCACCACTCAGCTCGGCCGCCGTGGCGCTTAACATGGACAGAAGAGGAGACTCCATTGAGCCTCCCCAATACCCTTAACTAGCTCCAAACTACATAGGCTCTCTTCCTTCTCTCTTCGTGGATGCCAAAACAATGAGCCAAAGGCTCCTATTTATAGAGTTGGGAAAATGTGTTGGCGCCGCGGCGCTCAGCACTTTAACTTCCAAGATTGTGTCATTAAAGTTGATTGATCCTTGATTAATTCTGATTGATTCTTGATTGATTCTAATGGATCTTGATTGATTTGTTGATTCAATTAAAGATATGATTTGGCATTTGTTGGCTTTCGTTGACCGTTGACCAAATTTTACTTTGGTTAAATTTGGTCATTTTGGTCATTTCCGGTCATCTTGTACGCTCCAAAATACCAAAAAATCACCATAAACAACCGGCGCACATAAAAGAGGGAAAAATATGGAAAATATACACAAAAACCACTAAAAATAAGCTAAAAACACGAAAAGAAAACTCACACACTCGAATGGGCCAAGAAATGAATATCAAGTCCAATTAGCCATAATTAGACCCAAACAAGAGGTAAAAATGCAAGAAACATGCTAGTTTTAGTATGATTTAGAGTCGAATAACTAGTATAAAATACGATTTATCACATGCCTTGCTAGATCCTAGTCCACAAAAGGTCATGGAGGGCCCTCTCCTCACTCAAGCCTCAAGGCTTCACCACAGTAACTCTCTCATACACCCCTAACTAGGCCTCTCAAGGTACTATCTCACCAAGGGTCTTCATGATCCTCTCACAGGTCACCAAACTACACTCCCATGCATCTATGAATTTGCCTCTCAAGGCACTAGCTCACTAAGGATCTTGGCAAGTCCAAGAGGCTCACAGGTTAAGCCCATCTCTTCAACATGCGTGAGTAACATGTTCAAGGCAAAGAAGGAGCTCAACACCACAGACGGGCTCAAAGTGGAAAATGGGCCAAGAATGCCATTTGGGTTGAGCAAGCCAAATGGGCCCTAATGGGCCTCACTTCTTCACCAACCAATTACGTCATGACAAGTGGCGCAAGGTGGTAAGATTTCCTATAAATACCCCAATCCTTCACAAGGAAAGGGTTCACAATCTTCACAATCTCATTTCATTTTCAGAGCTTCTCTCTAGAAAAGCTTTAGCGTCTACCATACAAGGATTTACTCTCATGCCCGAAGCGGAGTACTAGTAACACCACCCCAGGTTCTTCATTCTTTTGGTGTGTTTCCTTCCACATGCTATAGGTTCAAGAGGCTGGACTACACCTGAGCTTGGATTTTGACTCAAGACACTAGGACCCTAGTTACTAACCTAAGCACTCAAGACTGGACGATTGCTCAATTAGGCTAGTAACCTTGACTCTGGTGGAAAAGAAGACCCTATATCATCATCACACACCCCCTATTGTATTTGTGTTGACCCTCAAGTCAAAAAAGGCAAATCACAGACCATGAGACACCCGATAACCACGCACGACCTAGTCCTACCGTGATGGCCACCCCTTCTTCCCTATTGTTCCTTTCATCCTTGAAGAGACCGATTTTCCTACAGCCCTGACCCCGCCCCTTCCCTACTTCCCGCCGCACCTAACCCCTCCTCACTACTGCCACTCAACCGTTTTCGCTTGAAAATTGTTGCAACTCTCTTGCTAGTCTCCTATTGATTCCTCAACGTCGGGGTAATAGGGGCAGCCACTACTGCCTCCACCGTTTCCCAAGGTTGATCCAACCCAGATATGATCCAAGGGGCCCCATTATTAGTTACGTTTTCCGCCCTTTTAGAGCCACCAACTCCGTTCCAAATTCTCTCACTGTGCACGGGTTTTAGACCACCTTCAACGCCTCACAGTCTCTCTCAATATGACCTAGGCGGCCAAAGAAAAAACAGAAGTTTAGAAACTTCTCATATTGAAACGTCACAATGTGACTACCAATATCCCTAAATTTTAACTTTGCCTTCCTACACAATGGCCTTCTCGTATCGAAGTGGACCCTGATTCGTGAATATGAACACCACCCCTAAAGTTGAGAGGATTGGTTTTCAGATGTTGACCGACCATAATCCTTAAGACAAAGCACAATTGACCTGAGACATTTCCCATCTGATACCCCTCACTTGAACCCACATATCCAAAGTGTCAAGCCCAATCGTGTTGGGGTTGTCCCTTGGCCCATACGAGCCAACAACAATACCCTACCCCTGTACGTCCACGGCCCCTGATGCTCGGCCTTACTAGTTCCTTCTCCTCTCTCCTCACCAGAACTGCTCATTCACCACCCTCCACATTATCTTTCTCCATTTCTACTATGCATCCCCGTGTCTTGTCCTACTCCCCCTTTGCCACTCTAGAAATGTCATCTACCTTGCTTAAACGATCAGCCGCCGCCGTATACTGCTACCCGAAACCCTAGCGAAACCTTTGGTTACTCCCCTTGAGAGAAAGCCGTAGTTTTGTGTATAAACTTGTAATAGACGAGGTAAAATCACTATTACTTATTTGGAAAATAATAATCACAAATAATATTACTTAAGAATTTCACATTTTACGTTGAATCAGCTTGTTAACTAGATAATCATTTGATATAATCGAGTGACTCGGTTAGTGATCTAGTGGCATTTAATTTTCTTTTCAAATTCTTGAATTTGATAGTTTTATAATTTTCTATAAACTTTGTCCAATGAAAATTCTAATAATAAAACATTTCAAAATAATTAATAAAGAATATTAATATATGTATACAATTAGTCGATAAGTGTCCAAATTTGGTGAAGTTTCAATGTTAGTATTTAACTATTTGGTTTTGGTTTAACAATTTCTGTGTAAGAATATGTATATAGGATAATCACCAAAAACAACCCTATAATTGATACCTTTTGCAATAAACTACCCTGAACTTTTTTTCGTAATTTCTTAGTACCCTGTATTATTTTTTTTTTTATTCTGTTAGAAATTCTGTCCAAAAATGGACGGAATATTCTAAAAGACACATGTTACCCTTCTTCTTCTTCTTCATACGTCAAGAACAAGTTCTTCAATCTTCGCCGGAAACTTCAAACTTTCGTCGGAAAGTTTAAAGGTCCGCCGGAAATTTCAAACTTTCGCCGAAAAAATCAAAGGTCTACTGGAAACTTCAAACTTTCGCTGGAAAAATCAAAGGTTCGCCGGAAACTTCAAACTTTTTCCGGAAACTTCAAACTTTCGCTGGAAAATTCAAAGTGATTTGGTTAAATTCACTCTTTTTTTGTTCAACCAACACAAATCTAACACAAACTCAACACAAACCCAACACAAATCCAACAAAAAAACTAACACAAACACAACCCAAATCTAAAATTTGTTCAACCAACACAAATTCAACCCAAACAAAAAAATTGTCAAACCAACACAAACCTAACACTTATCTAACACAAATTTAATACAAATCCAACAAAAAAACAACACAAACACAACACAAATTCATGCTCCACCGTCCTCCGCCACCGCGCTGCAAACTTCTCTCTCCTCCCGCTCTCCAGCACGACCCTCTCTCTCTTGGCTCCATCTCGATTGTACCATCAACAATTTATCAGTAGAGACTCAAATTTTAATCTTTTAAAAAAATCAAAATTAGACAGAGACTGTAATCCATCTTCTAGCATAATCCTATGTTTGTTTCCAGAGAAAATAACTAAGAAAATATTTCCTTTGAAACAACGAGGCTCAAAAATTGTTAATAGCATCAACAAGCCATCAGTCAATGGCTTTCACAGTTTGATGGTACAATATGAATCCTCACAGCCAAAATTCACAAAAATTCTTAGGAAAAAAATTGAAAAAAGAAAATTAGAGAAAATGAAGAGCCTCAGAAGGTAGAGGTTTTGATGCATCAGAGACAATGAATGTTCTCAAATGGTACGGACAATTCTCATACATCACTGGCCACAAAATCAACACAATTTTTACCAAAATTGAATCCAAAACCCAACAATCGAAGCAAAATTCAATTGAATTTGCTGTAGAATTTGCAGAGAAGTTGGATTTGAGTGAGAAGGAGATGAGATTGAATATTTGTTTTTGGTGTTGTTTAAATAGTAGCAGAAGAGGATGATGAGCACACACAAAAAAGAAACCCAAATTTTAACTTTTGTTTTTCAGATCTGATTTTTTTTTTCTTTTCAGATTTTGGTTCAATTTGATACGAGTTTGTGCTACTTTGGTTGATTTGGGTTTAGGTATGACTAGTTTTTGTTTTATTTTGTGTTGATTTTGGTTTGATTTGAGACTTTAGCAGATTCCGGCGACCGAAAAATTCATATCAACGCCGGAATCTTCAAGGGCATCAAGAGGAAGAAGAAGAAGGGCATTTCAGACATTAAAAAACATTAACCAACATCTGTTACAAAGTTAATCCATTTTAACAGTTCAAACTACTGTTTGTAAGTTCTGGTGGGTTATATGCGAAAGTACGATTCACTGGTGGCATTTTTGCAACAAATCAATTCCCCATAGGGGCTTAGTGCAATTTGCCCTTTGTTCAATCAACACAAATCCAACACAAATACTAACATTCAACTAACAAATCCAACACAATTCTAACACAACTACAACACAAACCCAACACAAATCCAAAATTTGTTTAAACAACACAAATCTAACACAAACCCTAACATTTGACACGAATTTGAAAGTATAGGGTAGTCAATTGTTGAAATGAGCAAGGTTATTTAGGTCATTTAACATGCAAACTAACGGATTGCTAACAGAAAAAAAAATACAAGGTAGTAAAAAATTACGAAAAAAAGTTCAAGGTTGTTCATTGCAAAAGATGTCAATTATAGAATAGTTTTTGGTGATTATCCCTATATATATTTACCATGTTTGGATAATAAGAGATCAAATATTGTTTTGAGTGGAGATAAATTCATCGAATAATTTTTATCTGATGAGATTAAATGTTTTTGTTTTTCTTATTTAATTTTTTAAAACGAGTAATTAAACCCAACTTTGTTTGGGTATATATATATTATGAATAATTATATTAATGGATGTCGAATTATGTTAGTACTACTAAACCCCTTTTACTTGCAGTAAAAGTATTTCCTTCTTGTAGACTTCAATTGTATTTCCTAATTGTAATAGGAGTAGTTAGGTTATTTGTCCCTATATAAAAGGGTTTCATATGTACAGATTACAAGATTGAAGCTATGAATAAAATCTCTCTCTTCTCCAATACTCTCTTGTCTCACGTTCTTCTCTTATTTTTCTATCTTTATTTTGTTCTTACTCCATCAATCTCATAACACGTTATCAGCACGATCCGTCTCAAGATAATGGAGAAATTCGAAAACCAAAGAATACGATGGGTTGAAGGTGAAACCAATAAAATTTATTATTCAAATAAATAAAAGACATGTTTTTATTATAATATAGTACTGTTAATTGATTGATTTGATTCGCATGATAATTTTTGGTGCAACTTTTGTTATTCAATTGAATAAGAAACTTATCATTATTATGTTAATTTATTCGTCAACAACTATAGTGTAATCTTAGTTCATCAAGTAGTATTATTATTGTTGTGATCTATGTATTTAATTAGAGATCAAAAGATCCGAAATATTTACTTAATGATAGTAAGTTACAAGTATCATTCCTCGAAGAGAATGATATAATGAAATCATTAAATTACAAGTGATCATCATTCCCCGAAGTGAATGATAAGATTAGACCATTAGATTAAAGTGATCATCATTCCGTGAAGCGAATGATAAGATGAGATTATTTAATTACAAGTGATTATCAATCCCTGAAGCGAATATTGATATAATGAAATTATATGCAAACATGAATTACACATTATCATCTATCAAAGTAGATAATTTATGTCTCAATTTTATGTTGCTTATTTGTAATCACGTTTATCATTAATGACAATGATACATAACATGCATCATTCCCTAGAGTGAATTTAAATCACGTGTTTGGTACAACGTCATACTGAAATATTTGACATTAATATGAGAATTAATTCAACTTTGGTAGTCCAAAGATTATTATTCCCAGAAGTGAATGATACAATATTATATACATTGTGTTTCAATATTTTACAAAAGTTTTAGAATAAACTTATGTTTACACATATGTAAAATGTTGCATATACTCTTTTACATAAATATTAAATATTTGATATTCCCCGAAGTGAATATTGCACGATTTAATTATAAGAATAAATCTATGGTCATATATTTAGCAAATAACATACATTCCTTGAAGTGAATGTACAATATTTTGTGGTCAACAAAATATTAGAT
>JAYMTA010006162.1:0-10673 GCA_036897625.1 Pelargonium cotyledonis | reverse complement strand
AGAGGGGAGCAGGTCAGGAGGGGGACAACAGAGTGGAGGACGGCCGGTGGCAGATGATATGGATGATATCACTCGAGGTGTTCAGGGGTTGGGGGTTGCTGACGACCTAGCCGACATCAAGTACGGATCTGGTGAGACTCCAGTGGTGAAGAGGCCAAGAGAGGTTTTCAGTTTTGTCGGGAGATTCCTGACTGATGAGCTGATGAACTTTGTCAACATGCAACAAATGACGGCGTGACTTGGGAGACCAAGGAAGGGGGTGACTGCAAAAGAGTTGTTTGATTCTTCTCCAAACCATAGGAAGCAGACTCGCTATCTCTTTGACTTCTACGATAAAGATGATGCAGACAAGGCAAAGTCGAAGGGTCTTTTGTCGTATAAGGGGAGGATGCTAATCATTGAGGTTGAAACCAAGTGATAACCCTTTTTTACTTGAACTGAATAAGGTGGATCTATGGGTTCAAGCAAGGGATATCCCTTTTAATTATGTTTCTGCGGTGGTATGCTCGGATCTGGAGAATGCAATTGGACGATTTCTGGAAGCCTACCCCCTGAACTTTAGTGGGGATAGGGTTCTTATGCGAGGATTCGACACAAGAAATCCTTTGAGGGCTAGGTATGAGATTGCAGGCATCGGCAATCATATGGTTGTGTTCCAGTATGAGAATGTAACAACGTACTGTTATCTCTGTGGACGGCTAGGTCATGTTAAGGAGTGTGCACGTTTTAATCCTGCAATGCCTCCAGGACAGGAGAGCTTTTGGTCCGGCTTTGGTGGCTCTGAAAGGTAGGTAGTTTGCTGTTGCGGCACAGTGGATTCGATTTGGGCTGGATCAGCCTTGGGAGGCTGAGGAGGTGAGGGTTGAGGAGCAGGCGGCTCCAGTTGCCCAGGATCCACAGGATACCAAGAGGAAGGTGGTGGCGGTTTTTAAGAGGAAAAGGTGCATGGTGACTGGTTAGGAAGCTGGTGTTAGACTAGCACTAAGAGGGGTCGAGACCTCAGTGGAGATTCAAGATGCGAACCTAGAGGATCAGGTTTGCCAAGGGCTATGAGAGGGGCTCGGGGCTACTCTTGTGGTAGAGCCAGGTTAAAGGGGTGCTGAAAGCAAATCGGTCTGGCTCAGTTTGGTTGGGTTGATTCAGTTTGGGAGTGGTGGTTTGGCTCCCGACAAATTAGAGGGGAGGGTTTTCAGCGCCCCTGATTTGGTTTATTTAAACCTACTCTTCTTCTTTGGGCTAGTCATTGTTTGGCCTCTTCGAAACGGTCTGCAGTTGTTTTTTGGTTTCTATTTGCTAGTTTGTTTTATGCACTTAGTTTGCTTTGTTTTAGTTTCGTCTTTCTTCTATTATCGTTGTACTCTTTTTATTTTTAATTAATATAGTAATTACGCTCCCCTTTAAAAATTTTTTTTTAGCATTATTCCAAATAAGTTTCAGTGTATGATAATAAAATAAGTCATAACCTTGAGAGACATGGACAACTTTTTCCACTCTGTGCGCTCCTCTTCAACGTCTTGTTTTAAGCTTGCCAAAAAATTTATTTTCGTATCTCGAACCTGATTCATAAATTACAAGTACGTGCCAATGTTAAGTAGGTGTAGAGTAATAGAAAAATACTGAAAACTGACAGTAAAAAGTTTGCTCACAATAATTTCACAGAAAGGAGTTGGTAGAAGATTCAGTCAGATTAAAGACAAGGGCAAAATATCTTGATTGTCAATTTCTTATAGTCCCTATCAAATCAAGGTTTTCTTAATTGTTTTAAACAATGAACTAAGCAAATTCGTAGTTTTACACACCTATGATTATTCTAGGGATGAATAATTCTAAACTTTCCAAATTCTGACAATGAAATCTGGATTTTTTATTTTTTAAAATTTACTATTTTTTTCTTTTGCATATTATTGTAGTAGCCAAGTTGCTTATGCTAGAACAAAAAAATCTAAATAGAAAATGGAGATGGTGATTATGATGGTGAGAGAAATGAGAGTTAGAGCTAGTTATATTATAAGATGAAGAAACCTCAAGAAATTTGGAGAAAGAAAGAAGGGGGGGATCCAAATATAGGTGCCAGAATCTGAAAAGGTTTCAAGGTTTTTTGGCGGCAGAATCTTTACACGAGTATAAAACTTCATTTAGTCCAGACTTTAAATTATAAAAAAGAAAAGTAAGATGGCCACAAGGGTGCTGAAACATTTCATCCAAAGATGATGTAATAAAAGTATCTTGAGAGTCTGGATCTGAAAAATTAACGGACCAGAGGGTGCAGAAACATTTATCAAAAAAATACTATAATAAAAGTACCTTCGGCGTTAGTGTCTTAGTACTAGTGCAAGACTCAAGACTTATAAGACATTTGAAGGATTTCTTCAGCTTAGACTAAATAAATATCTCTTAACAGTGCCTAAATTTAATGCTATCTGTACAAGTGCATATTTATGAAAGTCCATCTTCATTTATACATGTTATATTTCCTTATTGGCACACAAGGTATTCAACACAAGTAATATTGCTAAAACTAGGGTTCTTTATATTGGACTTACAATCATATATTTGTATTCATACATCAAAACAGTATACCATAAATGCAACCAACAATAGAACCTTGGCAACTAATCTATAATACTTTAATTTCTAAAGCAAAAATCGGAACTTCTGTGTAATCTTAATCATAAAACAAAGAACATCTAAGATGATTTTTGCTATATAATAGGCATTGGCGTTTTTGTTCTAAGAGAATTTTGACATAAAAAAATGTTTATGAGATCCAGAAAATAGAACCATCCAGTAATACACGATTTAGAACTTGTGCAGTAAAGGCAAAGGTGTTGACTGCTCTACACAACACAAAGAAAATGGTTCCAGTATGCCTCAAATACCTCTTCTTCTAGACGTCCAGACACAGTACTAGTGCAAGTAGAAGAGCCTTTTCCTTTATCCTCATCTTGCTGTCAGAAAATATCAATATCAATATCAGATGTGACTTAGGGACATAAGTGCATAAGAGAACATGGCAATATAACTTAAGGCCAGCAGATTAATCTTGTAATAAAACTTTTTTTATAACCTTGGGTGGCGGCACAAGATAAGTGATCTGATAATTAACAGGATTCTTATGTGGATCTTTCCCCTCTTCCTGGCTGACAAAAGATGGCTTTCCATATGATATCAGTCCTTGCAACACAGATCCTTGGGGACAGTTCTGCGAAAAATATTACAAATATTATTAAGAACCCTTGACACTGATAATATAGATTAATAAAGAAAGAAAGAAGAGCACAAAATGCAATAACCTTAGGGAGCTTGTCTTTCACAGGTGGGCCCAAATAAAATGCTTCCTTTTTCCTGTAAAAGAATGACTTTTGTTAAAGATGACGGTATTTAGGAATTGGTATTAGGAAACCAAAGAAACAAATCATACAAGAAGAAATGTACCCAGGAATTAGAAGTGAGGATTTATAGGCGCCATTACCCATCACTGGGCCATCTGGTTGAGAGAAAAAGCTCAATTGAATGGCATCCTGTACATAAAGGAAACCATTGGAACATTTAGTACATCTAAATCTGTGATATATTAGAGTATTATCTTTAAACAAAATAAACTCGAATGAAACTTCATGAGTTCCATAACGTAATCAACTGCAGCACCTCAAATTTTCATATGATATGCCAGGAGCATATTTGTAGCTCCATCTAAAATTTCAAATGGTACCAGGAATTATCTTTTCAGTTTAAAAAGTCATAATCTTACTATGAAATTGAAATTTATAATGGTAATCATTCCTAACAAACATGTATTGAAGATAAACATTGTCAAGACAAAAAACAGACCTCTTTACAGCAAGAGCAAGGCTATCACGATGTATATTGTTAACAAGAGTTTAATCTGTGCATGTTGAAGTGGGTGAAAGTACCACGGTAAAATATACAGTGCAAAGTCTACATATAATGGTGCAATAGAAATCCTACTAACAAGGTTGACCTTTTAATAGTAGAAGTCTAAGCCATTATGCAGGGATGGCCGGATGGGTCCAGAAATTTTATCAAGTAGGGCAAATTTTTTAAATTATATGTATAAATATAATTAAATAACTATTTATTCATTCATTCACAAATATACATTTTGTGATTGTATATATGTGGCATTCATCTAAATAATTATAAAGCTTTTTAGGCATCTACCTACACAAGTATAACGCCTTTTTTGAACTTTTACTTTGCTAGTTATTTGATACACATCTATTTATTAGTGTAGTTCATTATAAAATTTGTAAGGATTGAGGTGCAATAACGAATTTTCAAAATTAGAGCAAACTATAAATTTTCAAAATTCTAGTAGGGCAAAAATATTTATAAAACAAATAGGCAAGAACAATTTTTTTTTTTTATATATAAAAGTGCAAAAATTGAGGGTTTATTGTCAACAACTAAAACAAATTGGGGACGAGTATATATCTGTCCCTACCGTTATGTGTAACTCAATATTGAAATTTAACGGTATATTTATATAAAAGCGTGCATGTGCAAACACTTATATACAAAGATGCACATATATAAATACACCAACATACACAAATATCTTTAAGATTATATAGGAAACTTAATTCGTTAAATATCGTTAGACATTCAAAACATCCAAGCAGAGAACCAATTTAGAAAATTGATCATCAACATATCACCTTGTCCTCCAGATTTCTCACAATGAACAAAACCAATTGCTTCATTTTCTCCAAGTAGTGCACATTGTCATGCCTGAAAATGATAGTTATCATGAGAGAAATAATTTTCCTTTTGGTTCAGGAGGGTGAGGAAACAGTCTATCAGCATGGGGAGGTAAGACTGTGTCCATATGACCATCCCCAAACCACAGAAGATTGAAGCATTCTGCACTAGGCCACCCTTTGGGAGGATGAGGAAAGAAAACTTGCCAGAAGAATTTGCATGTGCATCCATGTGGTTCATAATGGCAAATGACACATACCTTAGATATAGCTGTAATTTGTATTCTCCTTTGGGAAGTTTCGAAGAACTTGGATAGACGTCACCCATCGCATATATACGCTACAATTTCAAAGAAAATCACAAAACAATAATGAAATAAAGGGAATCAGTGCAACAGATAATAAATAAATAAAAGAGAGAAAAGATAAGCATCTGCATTTCAGAATTGCCACAACACTGCATTTCAGAATAAAGGTAAATGTTTAAGTACCTTGTTTGCATCAGAAATCATATAAAATTGAGACTCAAATTTGGTGTCATACACACGATTATTAAGTAATGGAATCTGAGGTGTAACTTCAGCTCCATCTTCCAATTTGAACTTGTACCTGCAGAACCAGTGCCATAGCATTGGATAACTATATAACCAAAACTGATAACAGCAACTACACAAAAAATACATAATACGCACGTTAATGTCAGTGCTAGCATTTGTTTTCCCGAGGGTAGTTTGTCACGTCCAGATGGAAGAGTACTAAGTTTAGCATCAATTGGTCGATATGGAACTCTTACCTGAAAATAGAACTCAGATGAAGATGCAAGGTACTTCATAGACATAATAATGACTGGACCCAAAAACACAGGAATCACAAGAAAAACACATATGCCCGCATATTTGTAAGAGGACTAATTTACCTTGTTTATGATAGCAGCGGGAGCAAGTCTCTCAGATGCCAACAGAGCTTCAGCATCAATTCTGATGGGGGCTTCACTTCCATCAAGTATCAGAGCCTCTTTCTTGATGTCAATACCATGAAAGGCAATCTAAGAATTCCATGTAAAAATCAAAACAAAATGTAAGGGGCCCAAGAAAGATTCACTTGAAAGGCTAAAACCACTATTGCAAATGTATGATACATATCACCATTCAAAAACAATGGAGCCTTGGTAAATGGTAATTGCTCTCAACAAACTGTATATAAACTAGGTTGAAAATTGATAGTACATATTTTACCATAATGAAATTTATGGTCCTTAAAACAGGATTTTAAACTTTTGGAGTGATATAATTACATCTCTGACACATTCTACAAAGAGCAACCTATATAACTATTATACAAGAGTCAAATGGCAACCCACATACCTTTACGAAAGAAAGAATATTTATGTTTCTGTGTAACCTATATATGATTAAGCATGTATACTAAAAACAAGTTTGATAAATTCTCACATCAAGTATATATTAACGTTACAGATATACTCCTATATAACAGAACAAATCAGACATAAACTTCCTACCTCAAAATCTACAATAGTAGTTTCATGACTCCCAATGCCACTTGACCAGAACTGAGCTATAGCTAATTCCATTGTCTGACCACCCACCACAGAGAATGCAAAGCTTTTGGTAGATGGGGAAGAAAATGATACAACACTTTCCCACTTCATTGGCCTTTGCAAAGGACAAAGCTGCAAATCGCAAGAATGTTGATTCAGATCTGAATTACCATATGTAAATTCTCAATGAACACTGTACCTGAACAGTGTCAACAAAAAATCTTCTGGTCGTATCGAACCCTGATGTTCGCATTGTTGCCTCAACCCAACTAGCGCCAAGTGGCACCTCAATAAATCTCCGTTCTATGCGGCCTATTCAAGCAATCCACAGAATCAGGAATTTAGATTCATTTTAGATAACATGACCAATGGATAATAGATTTAATATGCCCACCTCATTGAAATCATCTAGATTATCAAATTATCAATAACTTAGTAAGCAATATGAAACATGCAAGGATCAAAGATACCATATCATTGAAGCAAAGAATGACCAAGATTCTAGCTTAATACTGAAGCTTTTATTCTCCAAAATATTCATACCATTACTGTCTTCGTAAACTATATCAGGCCTTTAATATCCCAGGGATGAGAGATAGTCAAATTGTTTTTAACATGGCATTTAAATGCATTTTGCATTTCATTACTAAGTTTGTTTTTTCCGCTGCAGATAAGCCCCAATTATGTGGTGGTAATTGTTTATAGAATAAAATATAAATAAATAAAAAATTATCTCCGATGAAAAAATACTCTCAATTTTCTCGATACTGCAGTTGAAATAGACATGATAAAGATGATGGAACTACATATCAATGGGACATCTCGCCACGTAATGTTAAGAAGATTCATAGTTATATAGTGTTAAGCTTTTTTTGCAAAGTGATTCTCTATTACTCCGCTGTTACATTCGGTGTCCAGTAAAGACCAAGAGGAATCGCAGAGATGTAGATATGGGATTTTAGGTATGACATAATGTATAAAATAGTCTGAGCATCATTTACTGCAAGCATAACGAAGTATATATAGTTGTGCTTAAAAGACCAACTACTCAATAGATAGATAAGTACTACTACAAAAACAAAAAATAACCCCAAAATGAAATTGAACACCGCAAAAAATACCTGGCAGAAATGACATCCTTGAAAATGAGACTAGTGGAGGCCGATTGACTACAGTCGTAGGCTTTGTTATGGTAACAGGAATTCTGAAAACAGGACCTCGCCATGGTGCTTTACAATCAATCCCATAGACTTCATAATAGTGCACACCATCACTAAGACTGGAAGGATCCACAACTATGCTGAAGAGAAGGAAAATGAACTTGTAAATTGTTGATAGAGTAAACTATAGAATCTAAAGTTGTCAAAAATTGACACAACAGAATATACAATTGTAGCCACATAGAAGAAAGAAATGTGACGTCCAAGTAAAGATTGATGCCAACACGTTTTCCATTTTCTTTCTTATTTGTTCCTGTAATTGTGCATCCACACAAATAATAAAAAAGAAGAATGGAGTCCAAATACAAAGAAATGGTAAAGGAATAACTCAGACCCATAAAAACTTGAACCCAAAGCTTAAAAGAGAAGGGGCCATAGTACAGACCATTAGGACACAATAAAGTCATTCAGGCAGGAGATTTCTACATGAGGATTTGTATGGACAAGTACCCATAAGAATCTACATGAGGATTTATACGGACAAGTACCCAGAAGAATTTACGTGTATATGGAGTTCTAATGCTGTGCAAACTATACTTAGAGACTTACATATCGAAGAAGTAACTCATTCAGAAGATTCAAATATATGAACCAGCAAACAGACTACAGGCATTTGACTTCAGAGTTCAGATAAACTAGCACTATGTATATCATTGGAAACTAAGAAAAATAAAAGAGGAAAGAAAAAAAAATTAAAACAAACCTATCCAGCAAACAGTTAGCAAATTGTTTCAGTATCAAAGTTGAATAAATGAAAACAGCACACAATGTTAAATAGAAGGGCAAATTGCATATGACCCCTATGGGGTATACACTTATTGCACAAACCTCACCACCAGTGCAAACTATTGCAAATAACTCATCAAAACTTGCATTTCCGTTAACTTGGATGGACTGTGTGACGGACAACATCATGTGTTGTGCACATGATGTGTTATTTTTTTTTAACGACCAAACTACTGTTTCCTTCATGTTCTTGAACTGATTGAAGATTCTGGCGACCGTATGAATTTTCCGATCGCCGGAATCTGCAAGTTATTGCCGGATTTTATGAAATCAACTAAATCAAACCAACTCAACCAAACTAAAAACAAATAAAAATAAACAAAACCAATTAAAACCAAATCAAACCAAATGAAATCAAATTTGAAAATTAAAAAAATTAAAAAATTTCTTCGCCGTCGTCCTCATGCTGCCGGAGATGTTGTGGCCCAGCACCGTCGATCTCCTCTGTCCAAAAACGCCTTCGATCTCCTCTGTCCAGATTTGCATCGATTCGAAGCAGTGGACGCCACCGTCCTCAAACAGCAACCCAGCAATGATCTCCTCCTCTGGTCGACGGTGGCTCGATCTGCTCAGAGATCGCAAATCGATGGTGGGAGTGACAGTCCTCGCCGTCGTCCATCACTCGAGATGGAGAAGCCGTGTCGCCGCCGACGATGGAAGTCACCATGCTCGCCGTCGATGGAGGTCGAAGGTAGGTGAGCGGAGATCAGGGCACCATTGTTCGTCGGAGAAAACCGTGAAACCCGTCGATGGAGGTTGTCACCAGTCACGCCGTCGATTCGCCGGATTTGTGCAGTGGTCGTGCTCGTCTGTTGAAGCCACGAACTCCACGAATCCGGCGAGAGAGAGAGGATGACATCAAATCCAGTGAGCTCGATGGAGCACGGCCCAGATCCATAGGCGGACAACGATGGAAGCACAGCTCTGGACGGCAGCGGTGTTGAATGGCGGCCATGGCTCCCGATCGGAGCTCACTGTGTTTTTTCTTTTAATTTAATTAAGCTAAGGGATTGTTTGACTCAACACAAAAAACTAAGGGGTGAAATGGTCTTTTCTATGCACACTAACGGTCAATTGGATGGAATACACTGTTGGCAAGTCTTGGTGGGTTATTTGCAAGAGTTTGCACTGGTGGCGGGTTCTGTGCAATAAGTGTATACCACATAGGGATCAAATGCAATTAGTCCTAAATAGAAAGTTTGGTGCTGAGATGTTTAAACATAAATTTTGAGGAATGAAACAAAAGTTTAAAAGTCCCAAAGACATCTCTCTCTCTCTCTCTCTCCTTCTATATATACATATCATGGTATTAGAGCTGACTAGGGCTTGGTCCTTGGCCATGCTGTCCTCTCCCTATTAATTCATAATACACATATACAGCTCATTTAGTTGTCCAACATGCAGATGAGGAGTGTTCAGGTATCCCACATCAAAAGTTTGTGCGAGTATGAAACTGATCTATATACTATTGCCCCCCACTCCCACTAATAGCTTAGGTTTTTCTTTGGAAACTTAGCAATATAATTTAAATACTGATCTACATTATATATACAAATTAAGAGTCGTAATTATATTTTTTTCTATCTGGTGATATCATACCCAACTTCCTGCTTTCTAACAAACATGCACATGCATGAGTATAAATGACCAACCTACATGTTAATCATCACCCTTATCAATGTGACAAGACTAAGAAAGTCCACACGATCAAGCTAGCCAACCATTGGCTTGCTTTGGGAAATGCAGTATCATGATAGTATTTAAGAGGATCAAGATTCAAGGAATATTTTCCTAAGAAGAAGGTTTGTTCAATTTACTTGCATCCACACAGGATACACGTATGATGAAGGTATGTATTCATCAGAATAAAAAAAAGTTGGTATATCATTGCAATATATGCTCATAAATTTTGAAACGGGGTCATGACAAAACATACTGACATCTTAATGACTGAAAATAATTTCGAAGAGAAAGAAATGGGAAAAGATATATAAATCAAATAAGCTGCTGACAACAAACAATTAAAGAAATACATGAGTATTTATAAATTAAATGAAATTGAGAAGTAATTCAGAACTAACTTGAAGCTACGCCCATTATGTGTAAGGAGCAGATATTCGGGGGCTTTGACAACTGATTTTTCACTGGAATGTAACTCAATACATTCCTCGAAAGGAACCAGTTCTTCAAGATTACTTGCACCTTCATGAAATTTTGGTTCAACTTGTACTGTCCACTGTTGAGAACAGTACATCAGCTAATGTAAAAATAACAGATACAGTAGAAATTACAGGCAGGGAAATTTTTTAGAGAAATAGTAATATTGTCAGAACCCATCAATTCTTACCTCAGTCGATAGTTTGCACGCACCAGCCTCTCTTAGGTAGA
>JAYMTA010006161.1:0-10674 GCA_036897625.1 Pelargonium cotyledonis | reverse complement strand
GTTTTGCCCGCCACGGAGAAGGGCCCAATTGTTGGTCTGGAGCCGTTTAGCCAATATTTTGGAAACAATTTTGTAAGGAGCCGATACCAAACTAATTGGACGATGTTCGTTGAAACTTTGGGGGGTGTCAATTTTCGGAATAAGAGCGAGGAAAGCGGAGCTTAACCCTTTACCCAAGTCCCCGGTGTCCATAAAACACTGAACAAAAGAGAGGAGATCCTGTGCAACAATATTCCAACAGTGCTGGAAAAATAATAGGCTGAAACCATCCGGACCCGGCGCGCGCGAGCCATCAAAACCGAACACCACCCTTCGGATTTCGTCAAGTGATACCGGCCTCTCGATATCAATACGACCAGCGTCTGAAAGTTGGTTGAAATTCAGCGGTGGCAGGCTTGCTTGACCGGACACAAATGATGACAAGCGATCCCGAAAAAAAGAATGCGCTAACTCTTTGATTGTAACCAGATTTGTGATCCACATATCACCATGATTAATGCCTAATAGCTTATTTTTTGCTTGAGGAAAAGAAGCAACCCTGTGAAAATAAGATGTATTTCGATCGCCTTCGCATAACCATTTTACCCGTGATTTTTGTTTCCAAAGAGCTGAAAGCTGTTGCGATTTCACTTGAAGCTCCGCCATTAAAGAGGCACGGTCGGCAGCAGCTTCAGGGCTTAAAGAACCCCTCTCTGCCTAATTGTTTCACAGTGTGCTCGAGGTTTCCAAAAGTATGAGTGTTCCAATTTTTTAAAACGTCTTTCACATGATGCAATTTAGACCAGAGCCTGAAGCTCGGCGCCCCGACGACGGAGAAAGAAGTCCAAGCATCCGAAATTAATTCATAAAAAGACTCATGTCCGATCCAAACGTTCAAGAACTTAAAGGGTCGAGGCCCCCAATCCACCGAGTCGAGAGAGAGGAGCAAAGGGAAATGATCGGAACATCCACGAGCGAGACCCGATAGACACAGGGATCCGATCGGGTGAGGCCAATCTGAGGACAAAAGCACGCGATCGATACGTCTTTGTCGGGACCATACCACGTGAACTATCTCCCCGAAAGTGGAAGATCAAAAACACCACAATCCAAAATAAATTGATTGAAAGAAGCCATAGCCGATGCCGATGCCAAACGACTACTGCGTTCCGAAGCAACGCGGACTGAATTAAAATCGCCACCCAACAAGCACGGGAGCTGAACGTTTGAAATAATAGACAATAACCGAACCCACAAGTCGACCTACATTATAAAAACACTCCAATAGCCAGTCACTGTGATGAAACTTGGGTCTATGAAAGAAGATTCCATGGCAAAAGAGGTGGAGTCCCAGAAAGTTATTAAACCACCCGACCTGCCCGATGATGGTGAAAAACAGAATTGTACCGACGGCGAAGACCAAAAGCTCTTGGCATTAAAATCCGATAGGTCCTGAAGCTTACTCTCCTGAATAAAAACCACACTGCATTTCGACTTACTAATAAGAGCCCGAAGTCGATCTCTTTTGTGTTGTGCCGAAGCACCCCGGATGTTCCACGAAAGAAGCGTCATGATCGGGGTGTCGACGCCGAGAACCGATTAAGCTCGGGTGCTAGCAACTTCAAGAGCGCGAAGTTACTCGATGGTAACCTGATCCGAGTCCCTAAAAGTGCCGCCAAGGCTCTTACAAACGTCTAAGATGGCGGACGCCGAGTGGGAAGGAGAGGTCTGCTCCGTGGCTCGGGCTATAACCGGGGTAGAGACTGGTTGTGGCTTGGTGGAGAAGAAAATTCGGAACGGGATCACTACTCGTTTGGCTGTTCTCGGTGCAACCGGTGGTGGCTTAAGGGTAGAGACCCACCGACGGGGGACCACAACAGGAGGGAGAGAAGCTAGCAAGTCAGGAGGATTAGGTTCGGAGCTTGTGAGGTTGCATGGGTGGCGAGTTGCAGTTCTCAAGACCAGTGCCGGGCTTGGAACTCGCTGAATGTGGGCTTTGGTTTGAGTTTGCCGGCCCAAGTGAGTCTACCGGCCCATTATCATGAGGGTCCAAAAAATGGTCAACAGGCTCAAAATTTGCACTCCCCGGGGAGCTTGGAGAGGAGGAGCTCGAGTCAGGGTCCTAAATGTCCCTTTCAATGAAAGGAAGTAGATCGGAGGGGCTGCATTCCGATATGGTGATCCAAAAAATCTTCTTATTTGCCTTGACTCAGGTAAAACGAGATACACTCTCAAACGAGTCTAGATGAATCAAGACTTGAGCACAATCAAGAGCAAATCCTAGTTCCAAAGTGGGATGAATCATAATATCATTACCGAATTGTTTGACAATACTTTTCACCGTGTTGAAACGCCATGCTTGAAGAGGGATGCCTCGAATGTTTATCCAGCAAAATCTTCCACCTCGCCGCATAAGATGGTTCCAATCGTAGAAAGTGACGAACCATTGTGACAACCACGACCACCCGAAGTCTTTCATACCTTGAAGAACGCATTCATCAGCAAATGATAACACGAATACTTGATGGCCTAAGGAGTGGACACCAATATGTAGAGATCCTACCCCCGCGAGGGTCTCATGCAGAAATGAGACAGAAACGGACGATCGAGCCACTGCAAGAACACTCCAACGGAGTCGATCGGTGAGGACTTTGGATGAAAAGCCCGTTGCAGTTGGATGATCAGGAGGGGGAACGATAACAGGTATCGGGGCATTACTAGCACGAGACGCTACTGCCGGTTTGTCTGATTTTCTGGGTTCCTTCTCTTGTTTGTTAATTTTTCTGGGTTACTGCCGAGGTATTGGTCTCGGGTACCTGTTTGCTGATTGTTGTTGGTTAGGGCGGCTATGCTTTGAATGTTTGGCCCACTTAACAAACAGCCTATGATCCAAAATAGATGTCCCATCGACAATATGCAAAACCTTCTCTGCATCATCCGACGAAGCGAAAGAGACAAAACCATATATACGTCCGAAACTGTTAGGGTTTCTAGGCATGAAACAGTTTGTGACCTGAGTGTGTCTGTCGAAAATCCTTCCCAACCAATCCGTGATGATTGATGGAGGCAAGTTTCCGATATAGAGAGTGAACTGTCTTTGTTTTGAGGACGTTGATTACGGCGTGTGGAAGAAGGAAGGTCAACAGGTCGGGAGGATGGTTGCGTCGTTGCCCGACGGGGGGTGACGCTGGCAGCCTGATGACGCGGCGGCTCATAGGGTTTCGGCGACGGATTAGGGTTTCGGCGGCTCATTAATCATCTCTCGTTATGTTGTTTACACATGATATCTATTGCTCTTAAAACTTCAATATAATCTTAATAAGTTAACTCAAACGTAATTCTAATTATTATTCTTCTTTCTGATTTTTTCTATAATATTTTGGATTTGTATACAATATTTATGAGATAATGATTAAAAATGAATGAAATCTTCATTAAAATGAATGATTTATGGATGAAGTTATATGGGTTGAAATGTTATGGAAAAAAAATGTATTAATTTATTTTGGAACATCGCAAGTGAGTAATGAAATGTTATGGAAATATACAAATTATAGTTATTTGTTTTAAAACATCATAGAGAGTAGTAAAATGTTATGGAAACTAAAAAAATGTAGTAATGCGTTTTGAAACATTAAAAGTGTGTAATAAAATGATATAAAAATTAAAAAGTATAGTCACGTGTTTTGGGACATCATAGATGAATAGTAATATGTAATTACCATTTTTATAATTACACCCTAAGGTAAACTAAGTTAATCGGTGTATTTATTGGTGGTCTCGTCACCAACCTTGTTTCTCTCGACTCTGCACCACCTAAAAAGCCAAAGAAAAATCCCTCTCTGAAACCGCCAAAATGGCTTCCATCATCTCTCGCAGAGTCGCTCCAAATTTGACGAAGCTTTTCAAAAAAATTACCGGCTGCAGCGGCAGCAGGCCTCTGCCTCTGCCTCTCCTCACTCACTACTTCGATCCCACTTTCTCCCAATCTACCCTAAACCCTAAACCCTTAAACCCTCAATTCAAATTCTTCACTTCCATCCCATCTTCCTCAACCGATCCCAACATTATCCAATCTGCTCCACCTTCATACCCAAACCCATCAATTCTCAATGCCAAATCCGATCTTACTTCAGTCAGATTGTGTTCGAGTTCCGGTTCCAGATTCAGTCATCATTCTTCATCTCTAGTGAAACCCAGATTGTTTTCAACCTCCGATGAGGCGGAGAAACCCCAAAATCCGAGCCAGTACCCGAGCCAGAACCCAGAGTTCAAGCACCAGGAGATCGAAGGCCCGACGGTGGAGCGAGACCTGTCGGCGCTGGGAAATGAGAGCCGGGAATGCGTGGAGAAGACGATGAAGAGCATGTACAGTCTGAGCAGAGCGTTGGCTGCTCTGAGCGTGCTACAGCTGGGGCTGGGAGCTTGGATTTCGTACATCACCCGGTCGTCGCCGATCCCGGAGGTTTCGTTTCAGAGCTTCGTGGCGTTTGGGTTCCCGCTGACGCTGGCTTTAATGATGCGCCGATCGCTGAAGCCCATGCACTTCTTCAAGAAGATGGAGGAGATCGGTAGGTTGCAGATTCTGACGCTGTCTCTTCAGGTTTTTAAGAATTTGAATCTTCTGTTTGTTCGCTTTAGAGGAGCCACTTTCTTGTGCATTGCTGGTTTGTCATTTGGATTGTTGTTCACTTTATCGACGAGATTGATGGGCTAAATCCAATTTTGGGTTTTTATTTATGATTTACAGCTGAATAAGGAACGTTAATGTGATAGATGATACTTTGGGTTGAAGAATGGAAATTTGCAGTCTATTCATGGCTAAAGCAATTTTTTTTCTGTTTGTCAGTTCAGTTTCTGTACTGAAATTCAGTATATAGCATAAATTAAAACAATATGGAACCTTTCACAAAGAAAGGATAATTACATACGATTATCCTAATCGTAATTTACTATCATGTACATGTACTTTTCACCGCTCTCTCGTCTATTTTTTGTCAGTTGAATCGTGAAATGATTAAAATAATCTTTGTTCAATTAAATTATTGACTATTCTGTATTTTTATATTGGTATCAAATGTTATGATTTGTGTTGGTCGAATAAATTTTAGATTTGTGTTGGATTTAGGTTGATTGAACAAATTTTGGGTTAATGTTAGATTTGTGTAGAGTTTGTTGTATTTGTGTTAATTAGACAAAAAATAAGAGAAGTTGGTTAACTTGTGGATTTTTCGAAGAATATTTATGAACTTGTTCTTGACCATTAAAAAAGTTCGATAAAATTATCATTTCAATTATGTTTAAAATAATGTGTTGTGCACATTACGAGAGAGTTTGCTTTTTCATCAAAGTTAATTAACAAAAAGAGTTATGAAAAATATATAATAATCAAAATTTATGATTTTTTCTTAAAGTAGTTAGATGCAAAATGTGTCATTGAGATAATGCCTCATGTGTAATCATCCCTTCCATGAAATACTGAGTTTGACTATCTATTATTCCTTATTCCATAAAAGAAATAAATATAATTATTGATTTATAATTAAATAGATAAGCAAATACGAGGAAATATTTTTTTCCATAGCATGTACAAAACAACTCAGCTAGTTTTTTTCACTCTTCTATGTTCCTCTTTTCTGTCCCCACCCTTAAGTTGTAGTTAGTATAAAATTTCATAAAAATTAATAGACAACTAAAGCAACCAAAAGATATAATTATGGACCCTCTTAAGAAATCATCTACTAATGAAACTATTCACAGCAGACCCATTCCTGTCATTTCTCCCCTATCTAAACTCTAAGCAAAACTCAAACAAGTCTTTGTGCCCTCCAGTGGTTTGATGGTGATAGATATTTTAGGAGGGGGTGTTCTCAGACTATGCAGCGCCCGAGTTCCCATCTTGTCTAAGTTCTGGTCTGACATAGGTGAGACTGCGAGGAGTAGAGGGAGAAGGAATGGAATTGCCGGGGACTTGAGCACCAGCATCAGCTGGAGTGGGCTGACCATCTCGCTTCCACTGCATGCTTCTTGCACCAGGTTTGATGGGGAGGCGAGGCCTGAAAGCACCAGGATAACCTCTGGGGAAAGGAAGTCTGGGATATCTAGGAGCAACATATGATGTACCACGGGCAACGCGTGGCCAAGTCATAGTTGGAGCAGCTTCTTGTTGAGCTGAGTTCTTCCTCACAACCTGCAAGATGAAGTATTTTTCAGCATCTAAATACCATTGCAGTTTGCAATTAAAGCGAGAAAACTGCTATAAATGGTATTTGGTAACATGCTATACTCATCAATCCAGACCCAGACATGAGCATACACCAAACAAGCTATAGGCTGGCCTGGAGTAGAAAATACCAAGATGGACAAATTGACGAAACACTTCCCATTCCATCCTTAATGCAAATGTGTTTACGTGCTACATTTCCAAGAACCAGAATGCACACATATAATAATAATAGTTCACAATGCTACCATGCAAGTATGAACAGCAAGAGTAGCACTCATAAACCAATTCCATCCTGAGATAATACATGTCAAATGGAATCCAAGTCCCCACCCCATTTAATCCATACCTTGATTATGCGTGACATAAAAGAGGTACCATCCAGAGACAACGCGTTGTCAGCTGACTCTTTTTGCATGAACTCCACATATGCATACCTGCATGAGCAACATGATTTAGTCAATAGTAAAATAGGAAATGTGTTTTGCCCTGATAGCAAAGATTGAAAAACAGAAGAAATATACAAGACACACTACCCCTTTGGTTGCCCTGTTGCTGCATCAGTAACTATAACCACCTTCAGCACATCCCCAAACTTGTTGAAATGCCTACAAAGACTCTCTTTGGTAGCACCAAAATTAACCTGTGGGTGAACAGCATGTCAGAAACAGAGAACAAATACTGATATCTTTTACTCCCTCCATCCCAAAATGAGTGTCTTGTTTCCTATTTTTGCAAAAATTAAGAATTACAAGATAATTTAGTATGTTTCCAATATAACCCTCACTTTCCCCATGTGCATAAGTGATAAGGGTAATATGGGAAGAACACTAATATAATAACATAAAAATAGAAACAAGACACTCATTTTGGGACAAAAAAATTAAACAAACAAGACACTCATTTTGGGACGGAGGGAGTATTAAAGAATTGAAGTGCAAGTTATTACATTGCTAACAAAAATGGTTCGTGAATCTGCATCATCCGAAGGACGGGTAGCAGAATATAAGCCTGCAAAAAAAATCCAACAAAGTTAATAAATTGGAAAAAGTTCTATAGTGAAATGCAATAAAGAGTGGGGAGATCTATGTGAGCAAATAATGATGCAGAATCCTCAAAGATACTGGAAAGGGGAAAGGAAAAAGAAAAGACTAATGAAGTTGAAACTAAGTGTTGTTTTCATGCATTAGCCGCGAAAGAAACCAATTCTTATGTTCATAACTCACCAGGTGCAGACTGTAGTGTCTTCTGTGACACAAGCTGAGTATCCACAGCTGGTTTTGCCTGTTCATGGTTAAATAGTAACTCCAAGTTAGCCATGATAAGATTAAAAAAAAAAATCAAAACAAATATGCCATCACCACAGAACAAATGATCAAATAGTTGCATAGAAGTAAGATATCTCACATTTCCATTAATAACTGAGACAATATCATTATTCTCTTTTACTATTCGTGAACTAGATTTTCCAGCACCTGATTCACTCTCAGGTAAACTTTTCTGACCAACTACGTCTGCAACCTCCCTTGGCTCATCAAAATGAGGTGGTTTCCATGTATTTACGTTGACAGAAATGTTAACTATTTTTCGAGAATTGTTTGGTGCCACAGCAGGTTGATACTGATCTTCATTCCATCTTTCACGAGTATCATTATGTTTAGCTACGCTGTATTGGACCATCAATGAATCCCTACCCCTATTTCCAGCAGATGTGCCACTTTGAGAAACATCAGTTACTCTACGGCCCATGACATTGACATCATCGTAACCATCATTGTCAGAAGTAGAATCAGAAGCTAATACAGAGTCGCTTTCCAGCATAGCTATATTCCCAGCATATTGTCCGCTGTGATCACTTCTTTCACGATACATCGATAGGGTTTGCTCCAGAATGTGGTTAACACCACATTCTCCATCTTCCATGATAACTTCCTCAAATTGTTGGTTGCTACTCTCTGATAAATCCATACCACGGCCAAGTCGATCAAACACACTTCCTGAGGTTTTAAATTTTGTGACATCTTCAGCCGCTTCTGCTACTGCTTTAATTACAGTTTCCATTGGATTCGGGACTCTCGCAATTGACTGTATCCTCCGAGGATGATCAACTAATGATGAGTCTCCAGTAGATGTAGAAACCACTGAGCGAAGACGTTTTAAAGTGGGCTCAGTGGAGAAATGTGATGCCCTGGAAGTTCCCACTGCATCTCTCACTGCAAATTGAAGGAGCCGCCGGGGGGCGTGAATGGTTGCTTGAGAAATAGCTCCTTTCTGCCAAAATTTTACTTGATTAATCTAAGAATTGGAATAATAAGCAAGGTGAATACTCTGGTGCTACAGTAATAATAATAATAAAAATTATCACGCAGAATAGAGTCTGGATGCAGATTCATAAAGAGAAAAATGAAAATATATAAGATTTTTTCCATTGAGATGTTCTGACATCTTCAAATCAAGTTGGAAAAACAAACAAGCAAAACAAATAATCCTGGTGTGGTAAACAATCCATGGTTCACTAAATGCCATTTGGCTAATACTTAAATGGGAACTCATGAAATGAAAATTAAAAAATATACCAATACAGTGCACTCAAATATTAAAGCATCACATCAGTTTCAACATAAAATGCACAACAAGATATGATATAGCATAGAATAGCATAAGGTGTAGCAACAAGATATGCATAAGTAGATGTTGAGGGTCCAAATGGGCTTTGCTCTCTCGACCACCAAATAGAATACCTAGATTCTCCAATCATGGATGGAATATCTTCTCTTTAAGCCATGAATATACTTGATGTAAATCAAATCATTAAAGCGTTTTTATTCAGTCCATTCCCCATCTTAGTATGAATTTGAAATAGTATAGGTTGTAGCCGTATAGTGAGTCTTAATTAAAAAGCCCCAAAAGCGCAGGCTTTTTGGAGCATTACTGAAGTCGCTAGGCTTTCGAGAAAACAAAGCTCAAATTGGGGTTTGGGCTTAGGTGTGGTGTGCTTCAAGCGGCCTTTTTAATACACTGTGTAACATACTATGTCATTCACATTATTGAAGGCTGCTCATAATCACGAATAAAATCCAGGCGTGTCTAAGACACAGCATAATTTGATAAAATAAATTAATAATACTAGCACATATGCATAGAAAATATGAGTAAAATACAACCCAATCAGTTCTATGCCTCCCGTTATGCAAAATGGGATGAGATGAGATGATGAATGCTTCAGGATGTGAAGTTCACATCTCAGTACATAAAGGAAACAGTGGAACACTCTATTTAATCTAACAACAGACATGACTAAGTGATTTGTTGCTTTAAGTTTGACAAACAGAGATGGAAAATCAGATTACACTTGTCAGTTAATCAGAAAAAATAGGGGGGGAAGATGTCCAAACCTTTGATAATTGTCGCTCGTCAGACCTACTCCTTTTCCGATGAACCTGTGGTATGGGAGAAACCAATCTGCTACGATCAACTTTGTGGTATGCTTTTGTCTCAGCATGAATATTATCTATTTCAGAGCTTCGAAGGGGTGGGGGTTCAGCTCCATCCCTAATTAGTCCTTTCCACTCCTTATTGCGACGACTTCTAGACAACTTATTCAACTTTTTCCTTTCAGACTCAGAATCCAAGGCATGCAAATCACTGTTTTCAATGTGATGCTCTGATGTAGGTTTTGTTTGGGCATTACTAGATTCCGTAGGTTCCACATACAGATCCAAGTTTGAAGACAGATGATCCCACAGCCTATTAGAAAGCAAATACATAGCATCATCAGTGGCAGTATGAAATTTGATATAAGTTGTGAATTATTTTCTACAACCTGAATATAATTCATACACGGTTGGTTTAAGAAACGTTACCAAGATACAAAAGAATGACTATCATCCCCCAAAAACACATTCAACTCATTCCTTGCCTCTTCTTTTTGCCTGCCATTTCTCAATAAGACAATAACATATTCCTGATAATGCAAATTTTAGTTAGTACCAGGGAAAAAATCACAATCTTCATAACTCTAAAAATAACAAACAAGAACAATCTGTGAAGTGATATTTGTTTCCTACATATGCAAAACCCTAGCATCTCATATATAAAGGCACGAGCTTGCATAAGCTATGTTGCACCAATACCAACACGATTCAAAAACGGGATTCATCAATTTTAAATATAAAATAAAAATACGTGTTAGTTTATAAATTAAAAATGTTTTTTAATAATGAATATATGTATTGAAGGTTTTTAATCTGAAATTAAACTCAATCTAGTATGTCAAATCAAAATTAACATTTTAGAGCATCTCCAATGCACTCTTTTGTGAGGCGCTAATGAGCTTAGCACTGCTGCTAAGCATTGGAGAGATTGGCGCTAAGGTCAAGCACTTAGCATTCAGGCACTTGCAGAAGCACCGGCACTAAGGCTGGGTCCCACTACTTTTTTTATTTCTTTTCTTTTCACAGACTATATATATA
>JAYMTA010006160.1:0-10674 GCA_036897625.1 Pelargonium cotyledonis | reverse complement strand
GGGAGGCCAAACACACCGGTGCCAACGATGGCAATGAAGACGTTGGCGAAGGTCTTGAATTGAGAGAGATGGGTATGGCAATTCTAGAACCGTTGAAGAAGATGAGATTGAAGTGGTGATGTGGACATTTTTGTGACGTGGCGTGGCGTGGTGACATGGCCTCTGCAGGGGACGTGGCACATTGTGACCTGATATATTTAACAAGTAAATTGGATGAAAATAATAAAATGTTGCAATGCAAATATCGAAACGACTAAAATTCGAAGGCATGAGTAACAGAAAAAAAGGTATAACCCTTGTTTTTAAGTTGCTATGCTCATAAATATTTTTTTCGTTTCTAAAAAAAAACACTTAAATATAAAGATTATTAAATAAAAGAAAAGGACAATATTCTTAAAATAAAAATTATAGAAATTGATTAAATGAGAAATTAGAAGTTAATTAGGACAAGTGTCCTAGTGAACTCGGACGAGTGAGGGATAGGATACGCGACGCGACGACGCGATTGACACATTATAACCATTGTTGAAACCTGGCGATGCTCCTCTGTTCAACACCAGAATCTTCGCGTTTGATTTTTCCTTTTCGCTAAACCAAAACCACTTTCTATCTCCCCAAACCCCCTCTTTTCTCTTCTTCGCATCCACACTACAATCTCTTTCTCTATCTATATATACAGATCTCACTGTCTCTCTTTTCTTCCATTTTTCTTTCATTTTCTTTTGGCTAATTTAACTTTAAGATCATTAGAGGAAGAAGAAAAGGATCTGAATTTTTTTATTGCTTCGTGAGAAATGGGCTCGCTTCCACCTGAACTGAGCTTGGATTATAGACCCACTTTTGTTCCCAAAACGATCAGTGCCTTTCTCAAGGAGCTATCGATGATCGGAAATTGCTCTGAGAAAGTCGAGAAGCTTGACGATTTTATCAGGAGATTGGAAGAGGAGATGAGGAAGATCGACGCGTTCAAGCGCGAGCTTCCTCTCTGCATGTTTCTTTTAAACGATGGTTCGTCTTCGTTTTTCTCTCCAATTTTTTATTTTTGTTTTGTTTGATGCTATAATGGGTTCTCTTCTGTTTCTATATATGAGTAATATAATTCAATTGTGGATATGGGTTTTTTGGTTTTGATGGTTTTGATTAATGGGTGTTTATTGAATACAATTTGTGGAGCTGGGTTTTTGTTTTCTGAGGATTTTGATCAATGGGTGTGTCTCAGTTTCAAATTCTGGAGATGGGTTTTTTGGTTCTGTTATGCTGTTGTGGTTAGCTCAATTATGCTTTGACTAACTTGCTTTGTGATGTTCTGTTGTTGCAGCAATTTTAGCTTTGAAAGAAGAGTCATTGCACTCCATGGCATCAAAAGAAGAACCAGAACCAAAACCAGTATTGGAGGAATTCATTCCAATGAAGGAGAGTGAAAATGAAGGAAGTAAGAAAGAAAGAGAACGTAGAGATAAGGAGCGATGGATGAGCACTTTTCAGCTCTACGATTATGATACTCCCAAACACAATGAAATTAAGGTAAAATTGCAAAGATACTTTGTAGAGCTTTCATATTGCTTTATGATGAGCTAAG
The DNA here is from genome assembly GCA_036897625.1 of Pelargonium cotyledonis. Lineage (NCBI taxonomy): Eukaryota > Viridiplantae > Streptophyta > Magnoliopsida > Geraniales > Geraniaceae > Pelargonium > Pelargonium cotyledonis. The sequence goes on along the minus strand of JAYMTA010006160.1, from coordinate 9,095 downwards.
GTTGAATTGAAGCAAGTTGAATTAAAAGACAATTGTGGTGATTAATTGAAATGCTTTTGTGTTTGTATGATAGAGGACTGAGGAAGAGAGTAACACGGCAAAAGAAGTGGATACATTTCATATTCGGAACTATAAAAAGGGAGCTGGAGGAGGAAGGGCTTTTTCGCCTTACTCTGATTTCCCAGTTGCAGCGGTAAGGAAGGAAGAGCGAGAGGAATTACCAGTTCCTAGCCTTTCACTTCTCATGCCCGGTATTAAAAATCCGAGGGAAGAATCAGGTTCTAGTGGATCCAAGACTAGTTTTAGCCAAGCAGTTTCCTCCTCTGCTGTTAATGTATCTAGCTTACGATCTGGGCCACAGCAGTCACAGACTGCGAGGAAACAAAGGAGGTGCTGGTCACCAGAGTTGCACCGGCGGTTCGTGAATGCCTTGCAACAGCTTGGTGGTTCACAATGTAAGAAGATTGAACTGAACTTTAAATTTGAAGTTGATATTGGTTTTCATATTGTGAGTGACAGATCTAGCTAAGTGCATTTGAACTGAATTCTTTCTTATTTTTGTTTCCATAGATAACATTCCTTTTTATCCTTGGTGAATTTATTAACTAGGAGATTGATTAGAAACACAGTGATAGCTGATAAGAAACTCGATCTTGTGTGACATAAATGAATCTGCTGGAAACTTAAAACTAATTGTACTTTAAGTGCTGATAAATACTTTTCTTTTTATTACCTAAATTGAACATCCTCTCTATCCTTTGCAGCGGCAACACCGAAGCAGATTAGAGAACTCATGCAAGTTGATGGCCTCACAAACGATGAAGTGAAGAGTCATTTGCAGGTTGGTCTCTAATTCTATTTTCCTCATCTTCGTTTTGTTCATGTGAGGGTAGAGGAAACTAGAATGCTATGTTTTAGGAAAGAAAAAACTTATTTTATGCATCTATGCTTCTAAGTTAGGTTATTTGCAAGATATTGTTGCCTTTTTGAAGATTTGTGTGTCTATAAAATTTGAATGTTGACAAGAATGCTAATCACAGATCCTTTTCGATTGCAGAAATACAGACTGCACACTCGTCGAGCTCCAGGTGCTACAGCCACTACCCCTGCAAATCAATCAGTCGTTTTGGGGGGTTTGTGGATGCCCCAAGATCATTGCAGTGAATCTTCAAAGACAAACAGTTCTCAATCTGGTTCACCCCAAGGTCCCTTCCAATTAGGTGCACCTGGCTCCACAACGGGTGGAGACAGCATGGACGATGAAGAAGATGAAGCGAAATCTGAGAACTATAGCTGGAAAAGTCACATTCACAAACCTATAAAAAGTGATGTATAGAGTGTATCCACCATGAATTTTGCAGATAAAAAGTATACATGGGAGGAGTTTATGAGTATAAAATAATACATTATACATAAACCAGAAGGATCCTGAGAGACAACAAAGAGGGTATGGGAATTCACTTGAATTTGAGTTTTGTTCTCTCGGGATAGTTACAAGATTTTGAATTAAACGTCGATGGCATAGAAGGCACGAGCTGTTTTTACGCAGTTATGAAGGTTATACTTTTCCCCTACCCATCTCTTTGTTACGAGAATTTGTGTTATTCTTTTGCCGTTAGAATTTGAGCTCTAAGACAGAATCATCATATGCTGTTATGTGCAGTCGCATCTTTGAACTGCAAGAAATGCATCTATATACTCAGTCTATTGAAGCATAGAGGAAAAGCTTCAACCCATAATTTATATATCATCTCTCTTTTGTTCTTGAAGCACTTTTGTTCTTATTTTATTGTCTTCTCTGTTGCAAATTCTGCAAGTTTTGTGATTACTTACCTTACACATATCAGAATATTAATAACTTGAAAATGGCCTTTTAGATTTGGGGAAAACCAAAGATTAGCTTTTCATGAGAGAAAAAGGTCACCCACCGCCACTTTCTTTCACATTAGCTGTGGATTGATGCAAAATTGGATCAAATATGGTGTTTTAACATTCATAAAATAATGATATTATCACCATCCAAGATTCTTCTCTATATGAAATTGAGGAAGAGTCAAATATTTTTTAATTTTAAATGTGTTTTAAGTATTTTGTTTATTTTAATGTTTTGGACCATTTGGTAGTAGAAAATGACAGCACAAGATCTGGACTTATCTTAGAGAATATTTTAGGCCTTTCTAATGCTTTTTTAACAAAATAAAATAAGAACTTTGGTGACCATCTTCAATATGAACTGTTCTGGAATAAGATTATCTTTGTTTAAGGAAAAAAAGGGAAAAGAATAAATATAGACAAATTGGGCTGTAGATGCCATTTTTAAAATTTTCCCAATTTAACATATCTCAATTATGTGTTTGTTTGGGAAGAAAGAATCTTATTCTTGTTACGTGATTACGACATTACTCCTACTTAATTATATGCATATATATTTTATGACGAGAACAAAAGAGTGTCGGTCAATACACAAATGAAATGGATCTAGATAATGCTATGGATTTGATCCAAACAGGATGTTAAATTAAGTCAAATTGTTGGAAGATAGTAGATTTGATCCTCTCTATGTATAATTTAATTTCACCTAACCCAACCATATCCAACTCAAAGAACACAATGACTTGTTATGTTTATCATGACAAAAACAGTCCCTTTCACAACCTAAATAATAGAGAGAATCTTGCAGACATGGTATAATTATAAAGGAGCCCACAGATATTGATTGCTCCATTTTTCTTGAATATGGTATTCATTGTTTGGTGAAGGAAGTGAGTGAAAATGATGGAACCATTTTCATACAACCAATTTGACCTAAACATATTGTATATATTATCCTACTTGGTAGTAAGAATAATTTGTTAATCTCACACTAGATTGTCATGGCTTTGAAGATCGTACGGAAGGATTTCAGTGCATTTTGAGTCTGTTTTTTTGAGACAATATGTCTTTAGTTCGTCGGTTTGATAGAATCGAGTTTGTAGTTTTGACGGGTCTTGATGGTGTTATCTAGTAATTTAAGGTGATTAAAAGAGTCCATTTTTACCTTCAAAATAAAAACTTTAAATAATATATGAATTATTTGTTAAGCACTGCATGGAGGCCTCACTTGATAAAAAAGGAAGGAAACTTCTCTGTTATTTCTCTTATATCTTATGAATCATATGTTTGATCTTCTTTCTTTTTTTCTTATCATATTATTATGTATTGAATAAATACTGATTTAACATGTTGAAACTAATTAAAATATTTGTCTTTATTATATATTAATTTGTGAGAATATATTTACTATGAGTAAATTAACTTTTCCTAGTATGGTTGAAAGTTTTTGTTTTGTACGATTAATTTTGATACATATTGTTGCGCGTTAAATGATTTTGAAGAGGACAAGAACCGGTCTTATCAGCTCATTGTTGAATTCTAGATTCTAACCATTATATGTCATGGTTGGTAACATATGTCACTATTTGATAAAGGTAACATGTGTAGCTATTTGATTGGTCATTTTTTCATATTTGTTTTTCTTATCTTTCATGGATCATGATGAATCAAAACCAAACTTGAACCACAACCTTCGACAACATTACTACCTAAGATACAATAATAAGCACCTAACATGCATTATGATATTTATAGAACTTCAACGTATCTTTGGTCTTATGAGAGAGTATTTAATTAATTTCACGCATATTAGATGAAGTCATTTATAAAAATAGATTTTTGCGGCAAGTTCAGAAGCAGATGCACAACTATTCTTCTAATTAAAATAATTAAAACATGCCATCGACTAAATCCAAAAGCTTATTCTTTTGCACTAACCCTGCAAAAAAGAAATTCCATGACTAACGAAAATCATTACCACAATACCACTAGTCCACTACCTAGAAGAAGAAACATAGCTATGTGGCATTTAAATTTGAGCTCATTATGTAATCCAACTAGAGTCAAATAACATGAAATCATACCCTGGAACCTTATTTTTGATAGCTTGTGAACAACCACATTCCCTTTCCGACCGCGCCTTCCTTCATGTGTTCTCAAATTAGAATGATTTTAAATCTGTCGATATTCTAATGACACCATTTAGATGAATTGTAATTATTATTTTTTTTTTGGGAAATTTTTTCAAATCAACTTACAAAATCTTTTTTTTTCAGCGCAAACTTACAAAGTCTTATAAAAGAACTATAAACGTGCTTTCCGACAATTATTAACCATTAGATATTATTTACTAGACGGTTTTATTTGGTGTAAGCGTGTAAACCAATTATCAATTTTAGTACTATGCCACAAGCAGACTGGGTAAACTAGGTGAGTTATAACTAAAATTCAATTTTTAAAACACTGAATTTTGTGAATAAGATATAAGACCGTATAGTTATTAACTAAAAAATTTGTAAAACATTTTGATATGACGTCTAATATAATGCATAAAGATGCGTGTGTGTAAGTCATAATTTATAAAATATCATTTTATTTGGCTTAGTCTCCTAACACTCACACAATGAAGTGGTAAATTTTTTGGGCATTTGAGAAATGTTCAAATATGGGGAATCCCATTGCCTGAGATGAAAATGGGCAATGTATGTATGTTTGTTTGTTTCAAGCAACAATTGATTAAGTTAAAAATTAATTCAATTAACTAACATTATGTCTTTTACCTTTCTATTATAACATTGTATAATGACCAAATTAACCCTACTGTCAAAACCACAAAAAAAAAAAAAAAAAAAAAAAACGGTCAAAGGCACAAACAAAGCAACGGTCATGTGTCAAGATTTCAGTTGATGAAGTGGCTCTTCTCTCATATTTTGGCGCGAAACGTGGATTCAGTATAACGAATCAGTTACTAAACTTCAGGGGAGCGAGAGAGAGAAAATAGATCCAAAAAAAATTTCCATTACCACAATCAATCTGTGATTGTGAAACATAGAGAAACAGATAGAGAGATTGGTTCTTGCAAAATTGTAACCCACAACACAAAATGGCACAGGCACAACCTGGGGAAAAGATTCAAGAAACCCTAGAAATGGAGATGAAGCCAATTGCTATATCAACCACAACAACAGCAGCAACAAGTAGCGGTAGTAGCAGCAGTAGTAGCTTCAAATTCAATGCCCAGGCACCCGAATTCGTCCCAAGATCCCATGCCCAGGTCCCGTTTTCGGGTTATTTTTACCCTTGTTTTCAGTTTCTTGGTGGCTCTGGTGCCTCTGATTGGTTTTATGTTGGGGATCAAGACTCTGCCTATTTTATCTCCAATTCTAATGTTGCGGTCCCCGACTGTTCGAAGAATGTCCTCACAGACGAGCTTCGCCAAAAGATCGTCAAGCAGGTATCGTTTTGTTTCCATTTCGGTGATTAGGTCCATACAACATTGGTTTCGTGATTATGTTCAGATAATGTCTGTGTCTTGTTGTCCAATTTGTTATGTTGTATGTTGAATTGTGTTTAAAATGTGATTCATTTGGTCAATTTTGTTATGGATTTGAACATTTGGAATTAACGTTTTTGGGTAAAATTAGTTGATTATTATGTTTGAATGCATAGTTGGATCAGAAACTTGTTTGAAGTGGTCGTTAAGAAGAGTTTTTTTTGAAGATTTTGATTCAAACTTCTCATATTACGTTACAACCTTAACCTTTATTCATTATCTGACTCTAACTCAGAATCATTGATCCGTATCTCTTGGTTTCATATATTCAAACATAAAAGCAGCCTTGGGTGGTTTGAGAAAATCATCACCTGGTTCCCGATCTATGGGCGAGATTTGTTGATATGAATTTATCTCCTTCCTTGTTTCTTGACGTCTCCTTTTTCTTACCAAACCTCCAGAGCCTCTTTTCTAAATTAATGCAATCATCATTGAGATTTTACACTTGCCATTTCCTCGCATTGTTATTCCATTTTCACCTGGCTTAATTAAATATCTGAGTTTATCTCCCAACTTAATTACTCGGTTTTGTGTTGATATAATGCATTGTTGTTCGTGTATATAATAGGTGGAATATCAGTTCAGTGACCTGAGTTTGCTTGCAAACGAGTCTTTGGTGAAACAAATAAACAAAGATCCCGAAGGTTATGGTAAGCGTGATTGATGAGTATAAACAGGCCCTTACAGCTTAGGTGACAATTATGTTGTGATTTTGAACTGAGATGACATTATGTCCAAATGTTGTATCTATAACAGTTCCGATAACAGTCATTGCTGCCACAAAAAAGATCAAGTCTATTGTCACTAGCAATCAAGTGATCACTCAAGCACTCAAGTCCTCTTCAAAGCTAGTAAGTTTTTTTACTTGAAACTACATTGTTTTTTTCCATGTAAATAAGCAAACAGAAACTATTGAAATATAGCGATCAGTCATCTCCATTTTGCTTATACATTCACTTATTGTCCTTACTATAATGCTGTGAAGGTTATAAGCAGTGATGGCAAGAAGGTCCGACGTAGGTATCCTTTCACCGAGAAGGACAAAGAGGACTTGCAGGTTGGACATGAGAGGTTTTCTTTGTGACGCTTAAAATGTTTGTTTTAATCTTTAAGTCATGAGTGTCTCTATTTCCTTGCAGTCTCGAACTGTTGTGGCGGAAAATTTGCCTGAAGATCATTCTCATCAAAACCTTGAGAAAATATTTGCTGTAGTTGGGAGGTCAGATCTTTTATCTAAGTTACTATTTGCTATTCTTCTAGCTATGTTAAGTTTTGAGGGTTCTGTTTATTACTGCATGTTAATCCTTGCTCCCATGAATAAACAGTGTGAAATCTATCCGGATATGCCATCCCCAGGAACCCAATTCTTCTCGATCTCCTAAAAGCGATTATGTAATCAGTAACAAGGTACAACAAATTAGTAAAATTAATTTGCTTCAATTTTTCGTTTATTTTTTTCTGTAGTTAACATATAGTACCAAATCAGTATTTAGCTCTAACTGTAAATTTCTCATATTTCTTTGCTGTAAAGCTCCATGCCCTTGTGGAGTATGAGACTACAGATATTGCTGAGAAAGCGGTACGCAATAATGTGAATACATGTTATCTGTTTTTTTAACTTTCTACATCTTGCCTTTACACTGAGATCGTTTAATATAGGTTGAGAAATTAAACGATGAAAGGAACTGGAGAAAAGGGCTTCGTGTAAGGTTGCTTCTTAGATGTTCGGTATGTCTATCAACATTTGGAAGCTAAGCTATATTTCATTTACGGTCCCCTAGTCTCGATGTATATAGACTTTTGCTTAACAGATCTGTTAATAGCTTTCATTGTAAAATTTCCAGCCAAAATCTGTCCTGAAGACCAGAAGAGACTTTGATGGCCTTTTAGATGATGACGATTACCCTGACTCCCCAGAAGAATCCTCTCAGCCAAACAGCGCTCCATCAGTGATGGAAAATAATGTAAGGTCTTCATGCTTTTATACATCACCGAATCTTATCATGGAATCATAAAACTCGATGGGAGTACCTACATTAGGTAGTGTTTGGATTAGAATTTTTGTTCACGAATTTTAATCGAGAATGAGATTCTCATTTTTCTTGTTTGATCCAAATGCACTTTCTTCGTCTCATATATTATGTGCATAATCTTTTTAAACATAAGCTATCAATCAACTAGGCCTTATTAGTTTTGACATTTGACATGAACTTAAACTTCATAGACTGAAGAAAACTCGATGGGACTAAAGAAGGGATGGGGGAGAGGTCGCGGGAAGAGCAGAGGGCGTATTCAGAGCCATGGCGGGCGGGGATTGCTTGCTCCATCTCCACAATCAAGCTGTGGAGTCCAAAGTGAAGCATCTCCAAAACAAAACACAAAGGGTCCAAGAATGCCAGATGGAACTAGGGGTTTCACAATGGGACGAGGCAAGCCATTGACAGCCAATCCGTCCCTATCCATCTCGCCTCAAGAATGATGGAGGGCGATCTCTATGGCGATAACACATTTTTTTTTTTGGTTACAATCATTTTGGTTTGGTGGCTATTTACATGCATGATCTGGTAGTGTTTGAGATATTTTGTAGCTATTGATATGATAATGTCGACTGGTTTTTATATATATAGTGTAGTAGTCATCGATGAATTTTATTAATAATTCGAGGTGTAAAGTATGTTATGGAATTGTAAGGTGCATGAGAGAGCTTGGGATTGTGATTTGTAGTTGGATTGTTGATTACATGAGTTTTACTGTACTAGCATGCCATTTTCTGTAATGGTGTGGTGTTTTTGGGTTGGGTTCAGAAACTTGAACTGTCCTTGTTTTTGTATAATTTTCTCTGAATAATGAATTTTTTGGTTTGTTGCTACTTTTGTTGTCACAATCTCTTGGTTTTTTTATTTTTTTTTGTTTGGCATCCAAAGATAGAATGTTTGTAGAAAAATAGATTGAATTTACTAGTTTGATCGATTTTAAAATTCAGTTGACTTCATTGTAAGCAAATTATACAATTCTTATCGATTTCCAAATTTTCTCAGTGTAGGAAAAATCAAACTCCATAATTCAGTATATTCAATATATAGTGCTCACATGAATTACAATGGATCAAGTACATGTAAATTATTTCATGTACCTAGAATATCTTTAAATTTTATGTCTTCAAATTAGTCGTAGTAGTTAAAGTAGAACATAGATAAAGATATTTTATTTTACAAAAAACTCGAAAGTAATTGATCAAATCTAAACCATTACATATTTAAGACAATTCAAAAAATATAGTAAAAAATTTGTTGGAAAAATTGAAAAGTTGATAAAATAAAATTAATTTCATTAGGGTTTTAAGTATTAGTCCATAATATTCATAATCATTCTTTTCAATTTCGTTGTTGGCTCTAGATCGAAAGTGTTTCAAGTTTAATTCTTTTTCTTTTTTTTTTGTGAAAATGGATACACTTTTATATTAATAACCGAAATCAATACAATCAAGCATACTGACTCCAGTACTCCGAAACAAGTAAAGACCATAGAAACCTCTTTCGAGGCCTATCATCCCTGATCCGATGACGCGTGAGGCGAATCTAACCTCATTCAAATCCATCACCCTCTGAACCGAACAACTCTCAAACCACATGAAACAAAAGCAAAACATAACCAAAACAAACAAAGTCTG